>JAJLSX010000004.1:33605-110540 GCA_030567815.1 Ogataea piceae | reverse complement strand
ATGCAAAAAAAAAGAAAAAGAAAAAAATCACAACAAACAAAAAAAAAAGCGCACGCAAATTTTAAATTTAACACGTTAAAATTTTTTTTTTCTACGTTTTTTCTCCCATTAATTTCTTTGTCTACCGCGTACGTGTACGTATGTAACGTACGTGTACGTACGCACCTACACCTCCCATACGTATAAAATTATAAAGGAGAGTAAGAGATTTCCCTCCCATGGCCAATTTAATTGAATATATCGATCTCTCTACAAAAAAGATCTACCACGTATAGTTATAATTATGTACTACACACGTATCGGAGGTGTAGGTACAACATTTTACATAGGTCAGCAGGTACATAGTACGCACTATACAGCTTACATTAGTATTATATGATATAGTATGTACGTACACGTTCTTATAAGAATATAAGAATATAAATTATATATATATATATATATTAATATATTTATATATATATTATATAGTATATTACATAATTTATTTTATATGCTATATGTTGTATGATATTAATTTCATATAAATAAGATCTACTCAATGTATAATGAGTTAATTGATATTCACATATAAAGATATATATCAATTAATTGATCGGTGTAGATCTCCGGCCACAGATATATATATATAGATTGGTATATAATTTGTATACACGTATATATACAAGGGAAAGGAGAGAGATATATACAACTATAAATAATATAATTTTATTGTATTATAATATTATTAATTGGGCGGGCTGATGTCCGTTTGGCTTAAAAAAGCGCGTACATTCGCACGTCCTGTATATATATAGCTAGTTATATCGTAACGTGGCGTAGCTTTGAGAGAATATATCTCAATTTCACTGTGGACCTACTGGGATCGTGCGCACAAGTATGTGTATATACTTACGTACGTATGTACATATACTAATAAAGTACGAACGGTACTACTTATAAGTTTTTTGAAGAAGGGTCAATTTCACTTATATATATATTTTCTTTGTAGTTGTCAATCTAGTCCACGTGTATTATGTAATAGTAATAATAAAGTTTTTTTATAACAACGAGTGAACGTACGTGTACATAACAAAGTTAAATTTTCTATAAATTAATGATTGTCTAATTTATTATGTAATATACTTATATAATATATTAGATAATATAGATTATATAATATGTTATGTAACATATTCTTTTTTGTATTTGTTGAAATGTGTCTATATATAAACACTTTGTGTGTACATATATATTATATATCTTGAAAATTTCATTAAAAATAAACCCCAGTGCTTATTACATTGATCTATTTGTTTTAATACTTTTTATTAAATTTTGTATTTCAGTAAAAATTGAAAAATATTGTATCTTTTTTAGAAATGTCAGATAGTGAACAAGTTGCCAATTCTGTGGAAGATTCCCAGGTTCAAGAGGAAGAATTAACTAAAGAGGAAAGACTTGAAGCTGCTAGAAAAAAATTTGAAGAATTAAAGAAGAAGAATAAAAAGAAGAAGAATAAAAAGTCAAAAAAGGCAGAAGAAGATAAAGAAGAAACTCCTGATGTTGATATAAATGAAACATCATCTGAACCAGTGGAATCAGCTGAACCAGTTGAATCAATTGAAGTTGTTGAAGCAGTCGAACCTGTTGAAGCAGTCGAAGAACCAGCTGAAGAACAAGCCAAAGCAGTCGAAGAGCCTATGGAGTCTGTCGAAGAACCAGTTGAAAAACCAGTTGAAGAACCGGTCGAAGAACATGTCGAGGCGGTGGACCAACTAGTTGAAGAACCAGTTGAAGAATCAGTCGAAGAGCCTGTGGAGTCTGTAGATGAACCAGTTGAAAAACCAGTTGAAGAACCAGTTGAAGAACCAGTTGAAGAACCAGTTGAAGAATCTATGGAACCAGTGCAGTCTGTCCAGCCAGTGGAGTCTGTGGAGCCTGTGGAGTCAGACAAGTTGGGTGAATCTAAAGATACACCTTTGGAAGATATATTGTCTTCTGAATCAGCTGCACAAGAATCAAATTTCCTAACTTCAACATTACAATCACAAATAGAATCACTAACTAAACAACTACAAGAATCACAAATTTTAATCAAAAAATTACAAAATGAAAATTCAGATTTAAAATTAACTAAGATGGATATAGAGTTAGAATTGGAATCTGCTAAAGAAGAAATTGAATCTTTAAAATCTAATAACTTGAATAAAGTTTCACCAAATTCATATTCCAAAATTAGAAATTCTACCCCAGGTTCAATTTCAGATGAAAATGATAATAATTTCACTGATGGTAATGACCATTTAATAAACACAAATACAAATAAATCATTCCAAAATTTCAATAGTTTCCATCATAATAATAGATCAAATGATTATCTAGATATAGTTGACGTTAGAGAAAGATTAAGCCAATGGAAAGATTGGAATATTGATATGAGAAATTGGAGAAGTGTTGGTACTGGTCCTTACTTGGAATTATAAAAAGTACTTTATCTAAATATGGTTAATGTAGAAATAAATATTTTATTTATATAAAATGTACATAGTAATTGTAGAATTGTAAATCACATCTCCGAGATTTTTTATCTCTAGCTATTGAGAAATAGAGTGTGAGTGAGAGCGCAAAAAAAATTTATAAGCGAAAAAAAAAATTCAAGAAAGCAATAATATAAATCTATATATTGAAAAAAAAATAGTAATTAGTAATTTATCATTAATCTATTGAAGAGAAGCGTCATCAAAAATAAATAATCAAATATTCATCTATAATGTTACGGAATTTGTTGAATAAGAGATCATACTGTTTGGGTAAATCAAGTTTTTACTCATCTATTCAACTGAAAAGGTTATCATCTTCAACGGCAATAGCCAACAGTAACAAGGTAATTGGTATAGATTTAGGAACTACAAATTCTGCAGTGGCAATAGTGGAAGGTGATATACCTAAGATACTTGAAACGTCCTCTGGAGATAGAACAACTCCTTCAATAGTGGCGTTCACACAAGATGGTGATGTATTAGTTGGAGAATCTGCAAAGAGACAATCCATAGTCAACCATGAAAATACCTTTTATGCGACAAAGAGACTGATAGGGCGTAAATTTTCAGATAATGAAGTTACTAAAGATTTAAACATGGTTCCATATAAGATTGTTGAACATGAAAATGGAGATGCATGGTTACAAACTACAATGAATAATAAATATTCGCCTTCACAAATTGGTGGTTTAGTATTAAAAGAGATGAAAAGAATAGCCGAATTAAATTTAGGATATACAGTTAAGAATTCAGTTATTACAGTCCCCGCATATTTTAATGATTCACAAAGACAAGCCACCAAAACTGCTGGTGAATTAGTTGGTTTGAATGTTGTCAGAGTTGTTAATGAACCAACTGCAGCTTCATTAGCATATGGTTTGGGTAATAAGAATGATGGTATAGTGGCAGTTTATGATTTAGGTGGAGGAACTTTTGATATTTCAATTTTAGATATAGATCAAGGTATCTTTGAAGTGCTGGCCACTAATGGTGATACTCATTTAGGTGGGGAAGATTTTGATAATGTATTAGTTAACTATATCCTGAATAATTTCAAAGATAGAACTGGAATTGATTTATCAAGTGATAGATTAGCCATTCAAAGAATCAGACAAGCAGCTGAAAGAGCCAAGATTGATTTATCACATGTTAAAACTACAAAGATTGAATTACCATTTATTACAAAGAATGAAAATATATCACTTGAATTGAGTGAAGAAGAATTGGATAACATGAGTTTAGAATTGATTGAAAAAACTATAAGACCGTTGAAAAAAGCT
Source organism: Ogataea piceae (assembly GCA_030567815.1). Classification (NCBI taxonomy): domain Eukaryota; kingdom Fungi; phylum Ascomycota; class Pichiomycetes; order Pichiales; family Pichiaceae; genus Ogataea; species Ogataea piceae. The sequence goes on along the minus strand of JAJLSX010000004.1, from coordinate 106,738 downwards.
TTAAAAGATGCAGAATTAACAATAAATGATATTGATGAAGTTATATTAGTTGGAGGTATGACTAGAATGCCAAAGATTAGAAACTTAGTTAGTAAATTCTTTGGTAAAGAAGTCAATACTGAAGTCAACCCAGATGAAGCAGTTGCATTAGGTGCTGCTATTCAAGGTGCAGTTTTATCTGGAGAAGTTAAAGATGTCTTACTATTAGATGTTACACCATTAACATTAGGAATTGAAACATACGGTGGATTATTTAGTCCATTGTTACCTAGAAATTCTACAGTTCCATGTAAGATTCAACAAATGTATTCAACTGCAGTTGATGGACAAAATTCAATTGATATAAATGTTTATCAAGGTGAAAGACCAATTGTTTCTGATAATAAATTAATTGGAAATTTCAAATTAACAGATATACCACCATTACCTAAAGGTATACCACAAATTGAAGTTTCATTTGATATTGATGCAGATGGTATTATTAAAGTTAGTGCGATGGAGAAGACTACAGGTAAAAAATCTTCAATTACTGTATTTGGTAAAACAGGTATGACACAAGAAGAAATTGAAGGATTAGTTAATCAAAGTAAAGAATTAACCAAGGAAGATCAAAATAAAATTAACTATTTGAAATTAGTTAATAATTTAGAGTTAATCTCATTTGATACTGAGCAAGCAATTAAAGACTGGGAGAAATTTATTAGTACTGAAGAAATTGAAATTTTATCAAATAAAGTTAATATTGTGAAACGTATGATTCAAGACTCTAGAGGTGGAGACTTATTTGATGCTGAACTGATTAAAGCTGCTCAAGAAGAATTAAAAGCTGAAACTTTAATTGTTATACAAAAAGCGGCAGATGAAAGTAGGAAATTAAAAAACAAAAATTGATACATTGTATATAGTGAATATGATAATATAAAATATTATAAAATAATATAGTAAACCATATATGTATAAAGGGGAAATTTTTAACTTAATGTACTTCAATGTCCCATCTTTAAAAAGTTAATAAATATTCATTCGTACATAAATAAATTTTTATTGCTTTGTAAATGCATTAGAAAACGCCGTACTTAGTTAAATATATACCAAATTGGGAAACTACTGACGCGTGAACTGACACTAACACGTACGTACAACTTATTAAATTCCAATAAAATACATATAAAATATTATTATATATCCAAATACAGAATTTATACTGCATTGATATAAAGTAGCTGTATATTATTTATATCTATATATATGTATAAAGCAGTGAATGTGTATAAATATATCAAACTGTATTTTTAAATACGGATACAATGGGAGATTTTCCCGATTGCTCCCACCCCCGAACTTAGACTCATATTAAGTTTAGACGAGAAGTATATATTCTAGTAGTATTAGTATATAGTTATGCATATCTCCAATTCATATATTAGTATGTTTATATGTATACAATATATCATATATATAACGTATATACACCATATATAACTTATACATAAATTAAATTCACCGTTGTATATACGTACGACAAATTTATTATTTAACGTGTAAAAGTAAAACTTCATCCGGTCTCTTCCCCTGCTGAAACGCGAAAAATTTGGTGAAATTTCTTTAATAAAAGAATTAAAAAAACGGGAAAAAAATCAACACACACACAAAAACAGGAAAAAAAAAAATTTTTTCTTGTATATTCATCATCCCTTACATAATACACTAAAAGAATTGTAAATAATAAAAAAAATACCAGAAGAAAAAGGAAACAATTCAAAGAAACTCCCTTGTTTAATAGTATACATTATCAACTTTAATATTTTTTCTTTATAAGTTTTTTTTTTCACTTTGTTTTATTCAGATTAAACTATTTGATATTACAGTTTATTGGGTTAAAGATAATAAATAGTCTTTATATACAATAATATATACAATTGGTCACTTTTTTTTTTTTGATATATATTTATTTTGCCATTTGAAAATTTCTGAAAAAAAGAAAGAAAAAAAATTTTCTTTGTTCCAAATTGATTATAGTAGTTTTAACACATTTCCAATAGTGCAAATACGATAATAGTGTTATAGATAATATTCAAAATGTATCAACATTCAAATCTATCACAATCTTCAACTGGATCTTATTCTAGAAGAATTTCAACAAATAATCCATTTAGATCAGCTTTACTTCAAGAAGAGGCAAGATTAGTGAGTACATCAACTGGAGGAGATGATGATTCAAATTATAAACAGTGGTTAGACAAACATGTGGAAGAAGATTATGATTCATATTCAGATAATGAGGATTATTTACCTCCTCGTCAATCATCAGTTCCAGATCGTAGATCAAGTTCACCAGCTTTAAAACCAAGATTACTATCTACAAACTCAGATTCATCAGCTACGTAAGTATTTAAACCTTTATTTTTTTTTTTTTTCCTTTTCATTACTTGATTGATAATTTCCTTGTATTTTGATATATTTTTCATTTGGATTTTTACTGAATATTATACAACAAATCATCAGACACAATTGTATAATAATGGAACATATTTGAAAACACATTAAAACACATGCACACATACACACACACACACACATACACACATTTCAAATAAAAGAAGGATTCTTCCATGTTTATATGTTATGTTTTGTTTTGGTTTGTTTTGTTTTCTTTTGTTTTGTTTTTTTTTTTTCCCTCTTAGAATTTTGTGTTTGATTTGCTTAGTCACCCTTAGTACAGTACCCCTGCCTTTCCCGTGCTATATACAAACGATATATTGAACGGGAGTGCGAGGGGTCCTCTCCTCCTTGGAGGGCAGCGCACAATTACAATTTTATGGGAAGAAGAAAAAACAACAAAAATCAGAATAGCAAGTGTGGCGTATTAGCCATGGCGCGTGATCATTTAATGTTATGTGTGTATATATGTATGTTAGTGTGGCTAATTTACTTATAATTTTCTATAATTAGAAGTAATTAGTCACACTTCACCAGTTTTAATTAGTGGCTGATTAAACATTTACTCAGCCTATTATTCTGGTATTTTTAATATTTACTAACTAACTACTTATAGAGTCTAGAATAGATGATAATTAAATGGCCTAGAATATGTCTGATAAGTTCTTATATATTCTATATTAAAATTACAATAATTCATTAATAGAGAGAGACACAACGACAACGACAAAGACAAAGACAACGGCAAAGACACACGAGTAAGAATACAGCACTTACTCACTCACTCGCTGACAACAAAAACAACACCTGAACAAACTTTTTTCTTTTAAAAGCAAAAAAAAAAAAATCGCCGCTCACTGTTTTGGTTGGGGGTCTTAGTTCTTTGTTTTTTTTCGCCATCACAGAAAAGAAAAAGATTCAGCAGGGGTTTTTCAAGCATTCCGAAACCAAACTTGACACGGCGCAGTGGCAACTATTAAACTTTTAACAAATTTCCCTTAAAACAAAAAGTACATCACATAATAATAATTTTATACTGCAATTTTATTATATTCTCCACACGGTCGTCCATATCTCTCTAAATTATTGTTGATTTTCTGTCATGTTGTATAAATAAAATTTCTTATCCATATTTGTACTATACAATATATACTTGTTTACTTTTCTTTGCCTTTTAGTTTTTCATTCATCCTTTTTATTTATTTATTTTGATTCCATTATTCATTTATTCCATTATTCATTTGTTCCATTTGAAGATACATACAACAGAGACAAAACAGACAATCAAATTTATTATAGGGAAATTATCAATTCTATCAATTTTCAAATCAAACTTCTAACTAACACAATACTTTAAAAAAAATTTTAGTATGCAAAATAAATATTCAAATAACCCATTTGCTGGTTTATCACCAGCTTCTACAGGATCACGTCAAAATAATACAAATGGTCCTTCACTAAGGTCACCTTCAGATTCACCAGCTACCACTACCAATGTGCCACCTGTTAATAGACGTGCTAAACCATCATATGACTATGATGATGTTGCAGGATATTATGATGATCATGATTTACCTCCTTCATATGCTGAAGTTACTGGTCCTAAGTATGGTAAGAATGAATATCCAAAGGATGAAAAACCTCCAATTGCAGATTCAACTTCAAATCCATTCCCAGTTCCATCAAGATCAACAAAACCTCCATCATCTAGTCAAAGAACAAGAAGACCAGAAGAATCAACAAGATCATCTATAGAAAATTCAAGACATAGATCAAAGAGTGCTGGTGAACCAAGTAGACCTTCTAGAAATGGACGTTCATCTCCTTCAAAAGAAGGACATCCATCATCTAGAGAACATAGAGAGCGTAGAGAACACAGAGAGCACAGAGAACACAGAGAACACAGAGAACATAAAGAAAACAGAGAACATAGAGAACATAGAGAACATAGAGATAAAGATGGAAAAGTATCCCGTCATCGTTCATCCAGAAAGAAGTCAACTGTTCTTGAAAAACCTAAAAACTTAGATACAATTGATAAATTAGATGTTACTGGGTTTTTCACAGGTGGTGGATTCCATCATGATGGTCCATTCGATGCATGTACTCCTCACCGTAATAAAGATACCAAAGCTGCTCCAGTTATGGCATTCCCAGTTGATGGCCCAAATAATTCAATTAAAGGTATGGCACCATTAAACTCTAAAGAACAACAAATGGATATGGTTTTCGGTATACCTGAAGAAGATCAACTTTATACAACTTCAGTTAGACAACCAGCATCAAATCAACCTACATCTTTAAATAATGGTAAAAGTCCATACAGCAATGGTATAGTTGTGAAACAAGGTTCAACTTCAACTAGCCTTGGTAACGAACTAAAACATAATCCAAGTGTTGTTGCATTTGATTCAAATGTTACAGCTACCCCAATTCATGGTGATACTACATTAGGTCTTGGTTCATCTACATTCTTAGATGGTGCTCCAGCTTATGGTGCTCAAGAACGTAAAGGTAGTGGAGAATTAACAAGAAAAAAGAGTCTTGCTGATAGATTAAAGAAGAAAGATGATGATAGTACTGGATTATTAAGAAGAGTTAAAAGTTTAAAGGTTTCAAGAAGGTAAATCTCTTGTTCTTTTTTTGTTGGTTATTGCTTTACTTCACTCTTTTTTTCTTTTACTTTTTTTCTTCATTTTAATTCATTTTTAATTTCGATTCATTATTTTACTTTGGTACTTTTCACAAGAGGGCGTTTTTACTTGCTTTACAGTTTTTTTATTATTATTATTATCATTCTTATTATTATTTACCTTTGTTTTTTACTTGTTATGAAAAAAAAAATGAAGAAAAACAAATGAAAAAATTCGTGCATTAGTTGGGGTTTATTTGTGTTTCTGCTTCTAGTCGTGTTTACTTACTGCTTTATTTCACTACATTTTTACCGTATTAAGGTTTATGTAAGTGAGTGCTTATATGTGTGTATTTCTTTTTTTATTTATGTTTTTTTTCTTTGCTTTTATTATTTTCTTTATACCTACTTGTTATCGGTTTTGCTTTTCAGATTGTTTATTCTCTTTTAGTTTATATTATTGTTTTAAAATCAAATTATAGTCTTTTCTTCATTGAAGTTTATTAAGTGAAATTTTAAATTTTGTGTAGTAATTATCCTTAATAATTTGGGCTGTGCAACATAGGTCCCACAGAAAATAAAAATAAATAAATAAATAAATAAATAAATGCAAATGTTATATAAATTGTACACTTTATATATATTATACAGTAAAAATAAGTATTGGAATAGTTCAATTAGACAAAACATATATAATATAATCAGATATTATGAATTCCAAATTAGAGACACATAGAGTACTGATACGGCTTCCCATAGAGAGACCAGAAAATTATAACACTGATACTTCTATAGATAATGAAGGTTTACATAAGGAATGGACATTAGATGAGATAAACAAATTGAAAGATATTTTACCCTATATTAAGAAGAAAAACGATGGTAAATTCAAGGTTGATTATAACTTTGATGAGTTATCCAAAAATTTGAATACTAATAAGAGATTGATTTATAGAAAAGTAATTGAATTGTTTTATCAAAGTCAACAGAATAGAGAAGTGCAAACAACTAATGAAATTGAGAATGTAGCATCACAACTAGGAAATAATTCAACTATCAATAGTTCTACAATGAGATATTCGTATCCGGAACAGGCTAAATCAGGATCAACAGTGACTAATAACTCATCTTCTCTTAAAAATTCTTTACTTGAAAAACTTGAAATGTTAAAATTAGGAGCTCAGTCATCATCACAATCGCAATCTCCAGTCTCATTATTAAGTACCATGGAAGGTTCCAAACCACCAACGCAGGATGGGAACAACCCTTCAACGGTAACGAGTACAGTTAAATATCAACAACAGAAAAAAATTGATTCCATGCCCGTGTATCCTACTCTACGCTCACGCGATCATCAAAGTATAGATGACCGTTTGAAAAATACCAATGAAACCCCACACATTTCATCAGATGAAGATGATACAGATGCCAGCGATAGTTCATCATCTGTCAGTTTAATTGACATGGCAGCTGCATCAATGTACCTTCATAGGTCAAGAATTGTGAATCCCAAATCTAAATTGAAAAATGCTAGAAGAAACGATTTGCCTGATTATACGCATGAAAATAGATTTAGTGAATCTAATCATCTTGAAGATAGTACAGAACAAGGTGATAGTAACTTGGAAAATGGTAAAGTCAAGGATGAAGAAGAAGATTATTTATTGACTGGTACAGATAGTTTAAGTAACTCTTTATTAGAACAAGAATTGTTGAAACGCATTTAAATAATTAAGCTACGTAAAACCAAATTTTATAGATAAGTTGCCTTAATCTACGTACAACATTTCATTTTGGTAAACTGTTAAAATCTTATACATATTGGATTTCGTGGTGCTTCTAGCCAGAATATATTTCGTATCACAAATAAATCATTCATCAATTTAATATCTAAAAGTTCCTCCTCTGTCGGTTTAACCCTCGGTTTTACAAAATCTAAAGCTTCATTCCCAAATAAAAACTCAGATATATCTCCAGAAAACATAGGTTCCTGATCATACTCACTATTTCTAGTACCACCAACTGAAAAAGATGGTAGGTTGTCAAATAAATCTGAGCAGCGTGTTACATATCGTGAGTTTGCATAAATATCTATGTTGTCATCGTACGTAATGTATAGCTCTAAAGCTCCGTTGATACTGACTGCAACTTCAATGAATTCTGCTTCAACATAATAATTAACACATCTTAGAAAATTAACCAAATTGAACTGGTGTTGATTTGGTAAAAAATTGATTGGAATCAAAGCTACTGAACTGGAGCTCGCCAGTAAGAGCATAATAATTAAGCATATCGGGCTTGATCTAAAAGATTTACAGAACATCATGTGCTTCTCTAGCTCTTCTTTATTTCATTCTTGATACTATTATATACTATATAAACATAATCATATCAACTTACAATCATTTTCTATAGTTATCCTGACTTGAAGAGATAAGCAAAGAAAAGAAGACCAATAAATCATTACACCAGTAGACAAAATTAAAAAAATTAAAAAAAAAAAGCACAAAAAACGCGAAGAAAACTTTCGAAGAGGAAAAATGGAGTGGAATCTTTAATTCAAACGGTAAAACAACATAAATATATATATATATATATATATATATGTACAAAGGGTACAGGGAAAGTATTAGAATCTTGAGAGCTCTAAGGTTAAATAAACATATATATATATATATATTCATTCACTGAAAATCATTGAAAAGACTGTTTGTTTAAATTAATTGATACTCGCTTTATACAAAAATAATAACAACAACATCACAACCAATAAGAAAGAATATGTCTTTAAGAAAGAGTTTATATAAACAATACAGTAGAAATGCTAGTTCATCATCTAGTTTTACCAATTTATCAGATGCTAATAATGATGTGAAACATTGGGCTAAAGATTGGTATGATCCACCTATGATTAGCAAAGAAGGTAATAATAAAAGTTTACCTCAATCAGGTATAATAACACCTATTGAATCTACACCTCAACCACAATCTATAAATGGAAGTGGAAATTCACAATCACAAACACCACAGCCATCCAAGACGTATAGATATAAGATAAAGACGTGGGTTTTAACAGACAGATTAGATGAAACTAATATTGATTGTTTAGATGAAGAAAAAGATACAGTTATTGATTTACAAAAATTCCGTTATCTAAGTGAGCCATCAGTTGCTAAAGAAGCACAAAGTAGTGATAGTGGATTAACTACCGCTGATATAAAATCTGCAGTTGGAGGAACTGGTGGTGGTTCAACACTATTTTCTAGTAGTGCAGCACATGCAATGAATGAAGAGAAAGAACAAAAAAAAGTTGAAGAAATAAATAGTGATGATAGTAAAGTTCAAATTGGAGTTGATCAAAAAGAAGAAGAGGTCAATCATGTTCCAATACCAGAAGCAGAAGCAGAAGCTGAGGCAAAGGCCGAAGCTGAAGCAACGGCATCATCAGAAAAGGATTCAGAAGGTGATATAAAATTAGCAGAAGAAACTTCAAATACAGTGGATTCCAATACTCCTTTGAAAGAGAATGAAGATACTGAAATGACAGACGCTTGATCTTTTTACCGTTTCTTTGTGTAGTGTATTTTTTCTATATTTATATTTTGTAACAAATAAATTAAAAAATTGTATATTGTAATTTTACAACAATTTAATTAAAACATTGTATATTGTAATTTTACAAAAATTTATTTATGTAGAACAGTTAATTTGAATAATTTTATACGATATATTAAAATAAAAAAATACAAAATGGGGATAGAAAAATCATAAAGTGATAATACTGCACTTTTAAAATAAAAATAAGGCTAGCAAAGAAGAGCTAGGAATATAAGTGCAAAAAAATATAAAAAAGAACAAGGTAATTAGTTTATGCGATGTTGCATATGCATTAAACATTAGGATAATGGAACAGTTGTAATAGTAAGTCGTAATAAATAGTATAGTTATAAATAACTAAAATTTTTGTGTTTTTTTTCTAGTTTCGCTTCTGTTCAAATTGAAGTTTCAGTTTCAAGTGTACAGTAAAAAAAAATTATAATAGGTAAGCGAATAAACCTAAGACAAAAGCGGTAGCAGCTGGAGTAGCCATGATAGCACCGTTTTCAAGAGAAGAGATGGCTAAAACACCAGTTGAAGATGCAGAGGTGGAACAAGATGTTGTAGTAATAGTAACGCTTTCAGCAGTTGTAACAGTAGTTGGAGCAGTAGTTGTGGTAGAGACAGCTGGGGCAGAAGAGACAGCAGCAACTGAAGAAGAACCTGAAGTTGATGGTTTCTTAGTACTCAAGTATAAGCTGAAACAATCGGCTGGAGAAGATTGATCAGCATCAATGTATAATAATTGGTATTGGTTCTTTGAGTAACCGTATGGATCATTGGTATTCTTACAAGCCCAGAAACCACTTGAGACACCATCTAATAATAAAGTTCCTTCATCATTAAAAGTGATTGAGTTAGAAGAATTTTGAGCAGCTAATTCAGTAACATTACCTTCAATGGTGAAGAATTCAGTGTATGATGAGCCTAATGGTTGGGAAAGAGTCTTTGCAACTGCATCATAGGTGAAATTGGTTGAGTCACCTGAAGTTGATAAGAAAACATAGTTGATGGCAGCACCTTCATGGATGTTTGATAAACCATCACCGTTAATTTCATCGTTGGATGAAACAACGTATAATTGGACTTCACTTGTTGAAGAAGAAGAAGCGGTAGCAACTGAGCCAGCTGATGTAGCTGAAGCAACAGCAGATGAAGATTCAACGGCAGATGAAGATTCGACGGCAGATGAAGATGCAACTTCAGATGATGAAGATTGAGAAGTTGATAATGAAACAGCTAAACATCCATCTGGAGCAGAATCAGAACCATAGTACATCAATTCCCAAGATCTTGAAGAGTATCTGTATGGATCACCAGTATTCTTACAAGTATAGAACCCATCTGATGAGCCACCAACTAATAATAAATCATCAGAACCAATGGTAAATTTAGGTTCAGTGGTTGATTGAACAGTTAATTGAACAAATTTTTCAGAGACTGAGAAACCTTGTTGGTAAGAACCAGCATCATATGAGATACTATCATCATTTAATGATAAAGCAACTGTTGAATCTTTAGAACCTGCAAATAAATAATTAATGGCAGCACCTTCATGTGTAGAACTTAAACCATAACCATCAACTTCAGAAGATGATGATTTAATCCATAATTGGATATCTTGAGCGAAAGTTTTAGAAGTTTGTAATGCTAAAGCGATAGAAGTAATTGTAGAGAACTTCATTGTATTATATTGTATTGTAATGTTTGTTTGTATTGAATAATGATTGAATTATAAAAGTGAATGAATAATAATAAAAAACTACAGATTAACAGAAATATACCTCTGTATTTATATTAAAATCCATTCTACCACAAAACACAAAAAACAAAAAAACAAAAAAAGTCACCATGTTTATAGAGATTATTTTTAGAAGTAATGTAAACAAAAGATAAACAAACAAAAACAATAATTTAAAAACAGATTAAAAAGACAGTATTATATATTTCTCATTATAATATACGTCATTGCATATAATTTTTAATAAACTGCATATTTAACTTAACGTTTCTTTTTTTTTTGTGTGCGATTTGTCGAGGAATTTTTTTTAAAATCCGAGAAATTGTGCGGGATGCATTTTGCGTTACCTGAGAGTTTTTTTTTTCCCCTTCCCTTCCCTTCGCTTCAGGAACTTTGCGTATATCCCCTTGGCCCGCGTTTACTAGTACGTACGTACGTACGTACGTACGGGCACCTCTTTAAAGATTGTGGCAGGGTCCAAATATATGTATTGGTAATGCAGCTAGCAAGCTGTACGGGGGTGAAAGAGATTTAAAGATTTAAAGATTTAATTTTACGGATATATACGTACTTGTACAGTATATGAGGTCATTAGATTATATATAACTCTTTTCCTATTTTAATTATGTATATGACATATGTGTATAATTGTATGATTACTTAAAAATATAGTATTATACTATCTAGTAAATAGTAATATACTATATATAATCGATTAGATGGCTGGATATATAGTATATACTGTGTAATTAAGCTTTATAATTTAACAATTTCATATATGGTGACAATTCACAAAGTATATAATTATTAACTGCAAGTAATTAAATAAAATGGAGAGACAAAGCGAAAAGTTTTTTCTGTTTTGTGTTATTTTAATTGTGCTTTACCGCCGTGCGGTTTAAGTTCTTGTAATTTTATAAAATAAATATGTACGTATATATACGCGCACGGTGGAGAGGAGAGCCCTAGCGATTATTATTAGATACGTACCGGGGGTTTTTTAATTTTTATTTTCAAAAGTAAATTGCAAATTATTACTCCCTCCCTCCGTCCCTGGGGAAATGATATATGAACTTTATTATAGTTTAAACTTTATAGCTAAATATAGACATTTTTATTTGTGTTTTTTTGTTTTTGTTTATGTTTTATTTATGCTTTGCTTTTTGTCTGAAATTTTACTGTTATATATTTATTTGGGTATGATTAATTACTATTTAGGAAGTGTTGTATGTTATTTTTAGAGTCTGAATTTTGTATAGTATACGTACATATAGGTACAATGTTTATATATAGTAATTTATTAATATTGTTTATTATTTTATGCATACTTTAATATATACATAAATTATTATGGCGGTGTTATATAATATATTTTTTTTCGTTATATAATATCATACTACGGAAATATGACAATATGACAATATGGTTGTATGGTGTACCTACTTATTTTAGACTTTGAACGTATTTATAGTGTTTGTGCTTTTTATCTTTGTTGAAGATTTTTACCAGTTTTATGACTCTCTTTAACATGTCTTAGGTATTTTAATAGTCTATGTTCATTTGGGTTGGCTGGTTTATATTTTTTAATTTCAATGTATTCATTACAGTATGTACATTGAATAACTTCAACTGGATATAAATCATGTATAGAGTTAGCCCATCCAATAACTTTAGGTTCTTGTACTAGTTTACCATTTGAAAATATACCATGGAATTGAATTAAATGGTGTAGATAATTTGAATCGTTTCTTTTGTAAAACATTTTTGCGTATTCGTGACGGGTGTTTTCAAAAGTGGCTGGACAATATGGGCATAGTGCAAAATTACCTTGTCCTGTCACTTTTTTAGATTCTTTTTCATTCATTTCTTTAAATAGTATACTTTCAGTATTGACTTGTCTATTAATAACTGGTTCATATGCATTTATCTTGTATTTTGTGTTGTTTTTATAGATGTATAGTGAATTTATTGGTGTGAAATGAGAAAAATTATTTAAATTGATATTATTTGGAGTACGGAAATAATTTAAACTCTTCCTTGGTGTTGGTTCCCTTTTCGATACTAGGAATTCATACTCTTTAACAGTTTTTTCCTCCTCTTCCTCCTCTTCACTAGTAGAAGTTTCAATCTTTTCCTGTGCTTGATCTTTACTTGATCCAACTTCCCCATAGTTATAAGTTTCAGAATTGACTTGGGTGCCAATGTTACCCCAATCTATCCAGTTTGTATCTTTATTTTCTTCTATAGTGTATGGACTAGGATATTTCTTTGGTATTAATTGAAGTATATGGTTTGATTCTGTATTTTGAGTTTGAATTTCAAATGTCTGGTTTAATTGTTGCCAGTCATTTGGAATTTCAATATCATTGTCATTTTTACCTATATCACCGGTTTCTTCATTATCTGATTTTTCTAATTTTTTGTCTGAATCAAAGTCATAAAGAGACTTTTGTTGTTCCATTTCGTCAGATTCAAAAAAATTGGTGCTTTCTTTTTCCAAATTACTTGATGAGCTGTCTGAGCTAAGTGTGGTGGAATTGGTAAGTTCTGGATATAATTCAGTCTCTAATGACTGTTGCTCTGAATCAAATGATTCGATAAAATGATCTATACTACTGAATTCTTCTTGCACAGTATTATCTTTGGAACTATAAATCATTGTTTGGTATCGTTTGTATATATATAATCTCCCGAATTTCTCGATACTACACCTACCAAAAAGAAAAAGAAAAGTATGTTCGTAAAAGGGATAAATTGTGCAATTGTGTCTCGTTTTGTACTACAGACTTTCAATACTGTTTGAAAATCTGTAATTTAAACTGTTTAGGTTCAACAGAATATATTTAACTCTTTAATGATAGTGATTAGTTTCTGTAGAGTATAATATTCTTAGTAAATAAATAAATACAGAAACAGAAAATTGTTTATTTATTCTTATCTTAAATTTAACATTTTTTAAAAATTTTATTTTCTGTTCCTTTTTTGAATAAGTACTACTGGTTAAAATAAGTAAGACTATGTTTGCTTTTTGAAATTATACATTTTATTACTTAATTAAAGTATAAATTTGACACTTGCTACCAGTTCTAGACCTTTGATTCACTCTTCACTGTTCAGGTATCAGAAATGAATTAAATTTTAACGCATTATAAATTATAATTTAGTTACGACAAAAGTTTTGTTGGTATGACAAGTAGTGTACCAACCTAATTGTAATTTATCCATGGGGGATAGCCTGCTGTAATTGACTAAGTTATCCTAGCCTTTAATGGAACCTATATAACTGAATTAATCACCAATTAATACACCATGACTGGCAAGTTTACTGTTGTATACAGTATTACCTTCCAGGTTCCAGGAGACATCTGACAAAATTCTGCCCTTAATCAGAATATTTATTACTTAACAGATGACATAATCAAAGGATAATATTTCAAAAAAATTATTCAAACGCAAAAATAAAATTTAAGAACGCGTCAGGGAAATGGAATCACCAAAAAATTTATTGTAAAATTGTAATACAAAAATTGGCAAGGATTAGTGTAGTGATTTATCATTATATACTGATTAAATATTTACCTAACAATAGACATATAGCATAAAAATTGAAACCGAGTCTCACCTGTGTACATTAATTCTTTTAAAAAAATATGACTTCCAGTTCACAAGATAACCTTCCATGGGTTGAAAAATATAGACCTTCAAACTTAGATGAAGTTTATGGTCAACAAGAAGTTGTTCAAACTGTTAGAAAATTTGCACAAGATGGTCGTATTCCTCATTTATTATTCTATGGTCCTCCAGGTACGGGGAAAACATCTACAATCATTGCACTTGCAAGAGAGATTTACGGTAAAAATTATAGAAATATGGTTTTAGAGTTAAATGCTTCAGATGATAGAGGTATAGATGTTGTTCGTGATCAGATAAAGAATTTTGCCAGTATGAGACAAATTTTCAGTACAGGTTTTAAATTAATCATTTTAGATGAAGCAGATGCAATGACTAACGTTGCACAAAATGCATTGAGAAGAGTTATTGAAAAATATACTAAAAATACAAGATTTTGCATATTGGCAAATTATTCACATAAATTAAATCCAGCATTATTATCAAGATGTACAAGATTTAGATTTTCACCAATTGCTGAAAGTTCAATTGAACAAAGAATTGATGTTGTTATAAAACAAGAAGGATTAAAAATTTCAGATGAAGCAAAACATGGATTACTCAAAATGAGTGAAGGTGATATGAGAAAAGCATTGAATGTTTTACAAGCATGTGCTGCATCTGTTGAAAAAGGTGAAGAAATAACACTTGATATGATTTATGAATGTGTTGGTGCCCCAAGACCAAAATCTGTTGAATTAGTATTAGATGCCATATTGAGAAAAGATTGGACCGATGCATACGCTACAATGACAAAAGTTAGAAAAACTGAAGGATTGGCATTGATTGATCTATTAAGTGGATTTGTAGAAATCTTGGATAATTATGAATTGAAAGAAAAGACTAGAATGGATATCTTGGAAGGTCTTGGCGATATAGAGTATGGTGTTTCGAAAGGTGGAAGCGATAAAATTCAAAGTACTGCCGTTATTGGAGTGATAAAAAATGCTTTTGAAAATGAAGCTTAAATAGGCATATAAATCATATATATATAATAAAATAATTTAAATAAAGTTGTACAATAATCATTCAGATTTGGAACAAACAAAGTTATTCCCGGTATTAAATTTGCACATTACCGCATTGATTTTTTTTTTTGGTTTTAATCTCCACCTCCCGTAAATCAAATCAATTCCAATTCAGTACGATCCGTATAATTTATATCTGCGAGTCACTTAATATTTTTATAGATAAAGTTTCACTATAGTTTGCAATTATTTATAAATCTACCATTTGATTATATATTTGAAATTATATATATACACACACACACATATATATATATATTGATTAATTAATACAGAAATGGCCAAAATTGTTGTGGTTGGAGCAGGTGTTGCTGGATTAACATCAGCTTTACAATTATCTAGAAGGGGACACAGAGTTACCATAATCGCTAAAGAGCTTCCTGGTGATTACAGTGATTTTTATACAAGTCCATATGCTGGTGCATTCTTTATTCACATTGCATCTCAAAAAAATCCTGAGTGGTTATTAGAGTTACAAGATATCTCATCATACTTTGAGTTTTTGGAAATTGCAGAGAAAGATCCAACTTCCGGTGTGACACCAAGACAGACTGATGTTTACATCCCAAGACTTTCAATGCATGAAGAGAATTACGAAGGTCCATGGTTTAAAGATTTGGTTAGAGATTATAGTGTTATCCCACCGGAAGACTATCCTGAAGGATCTAAAAACGATGATATTGTTTTCGCTTTCAAGTATACTGGATTTATCATCAATCCTGTTCAATATTTACACTATCTCTTATCCAAATGTATCGAACAAGGTGTGAACTACATGAGAAGAACTGTTGAAGATTTACCATCTGCCAAAGATTTATTTATTGAACCAACTCCTTTCACTTCTCCTGTGCCAACATTTGGAGTTAATACTGAACTTGCTAAAAACAATGTTATATTTTCAAGTGCAGACTTGGTTGTCAACTGTACTGGTTTAATGGGACCTGAATTGAATGGTAAAGATGTCGAAAATAATTTACCTATCAAAGGACAAACATTGTTAGTTGAAAATAACGCCGAAAAGATTATTGTTGTTGAACCAATGGACAAAGATCATCCTACAGAATCATTATATATTTTACCAAGAAAAGGTTATGGAACACTATTAACTGGAACATATCTATACAATGATAAATCATTGAATTTTGATCCTGAATTGACTGAAAGAATCAAGGAAAGATCATTAAGATATGCTCCTGAATTGACTTTTGAGCATTTTATGAAGAATCCTAAAGATTTAGTCGAAGTGAAACAATTCATTGGTATCAGACCTGGAAGAGTGGGTGGCCATAACGTTAGTAGAGATAATATTGATGATGTGTCTGTGGTTCATAACTATGGATCTGGCCATAGTGGATATCAAAACTCTTATGGCTTAGCACATAAAGTTTTACAACTTGTTGACGAAGTAGTTCAAGAAAAGAAATTAACTCATAAATTATAGACGAGAAATTCTTTTAACACAACTTATTCTATCAATGATAAACTAGTAAACTAGTAAATCAGTAAACCAGTAAATCAGTAAATAAATTGTAGAAATTACGAAAAAGAAAGAAAAAAAAAATTCAGTGTTTAGTGAGAGCGAGGCTCACAGTGATAGAATTTTTGATCAATCTATAGTAATGAGATACAATTAACAAGAGTTTTCTTTAAGTTTATTATTAGTATCTCTTTTTTTTAGTCAAAATCAAATAGAATTGATTAGACATAACGAACATCAGAATTATAATTCATTCCAATAGAGAAATATACAACAATGTCAAAAAGAATAGTAAACAGACAGCCAGAAAGAACGGTTCAACAAAATGCTACACAACAGCTTCTTGATGCTCAAAATATTGCTATGAAGAATAGAAGACGTGTATTGGATTTAGACATAGCTGCATATTTGAAAGTTAAACAAAGATTACTTGAACTGACAAGTAAACTGAAATTTGAAAAATCCGATGAAGTTACTTTGACAGAATTAGAAAAATTACAAAAAGATTTAGAACACCTAAGGTTTAAAACTAATTTAAATTTGAAAATAGATTCTTTAAAATATTCAAACTTGAATGATTCTTATGAAGCTTTAGATCACAATATTAATACAAGACTTATCTCATATATTGATCAAGAACTTGAAGAGAAGAAAAAATTAACGAAAGGAATTGAAAACACCAAAGAGTTGCTTATTAGTAGAAAGAAGATCAATGAATCAGTGCAGCAATATTTCCAGCAATCAAGAGTTATAAAACTATCAAAATTAGAGATAATAGAACTATTTGGAGATGATATTGATTATAATGTTATTATAAAGACAGGAAGATTAGTGAAAGAGAATAAAGAGAACCAAGATTTGAGTGAGTATGAATTTTTATTAAGTAACAACAGTTCTTTCCAATACAGTTGTAGTAAATTAAACTCAATGATAGATACAAAGATACACGACTGCGATGACTTGAGAACTCAAATCGATACTGCCAAACAAAGATGGGAGAATATCAGTAAAAAATTGTTTAACTTACTTGATACTATTCAAACTGAGATCGAAATCTAACCCACCCAAACTGTAATATAAAAATCGCCAACTCTGAATAAATATACTATATATAAATATATATAAATAATGAATTACTTGATTTAAATTAAATATTTTTTTTTTGTTTATGAGTGCTATATACAGTATTTATAGTAGTGAAAAGAAAATTGGAAAACAAAAAACAGGGAATTATTTTTTTTAAAACAGAAAGAGTAGAAATCAAGACACATATGTCAGTGACTAAAATACAAATGTGTAAAATGAATATACTCATATAAGGATACCAGTTGAAAACTGAACTTGAATCATGATTCTACTATTAATATAAGTTTAAACATCCTTATTCTTCAGATAAAAATTGTTCAACTTTATCATTGATAAAACCTTGAACAACTTGTATTTCTTTTGGACCAGGTATAATAATCTCACTTAATCTATATTCATCAATCTTAGCACATGCATTTTGAACACCTTCAACAGTTGCAGATTCTTCAAAGATGGTATAAATTTCAGCAATATCTCTTAATTCACCAATATCTGATCTTCCAGCAGCTTCAACGAATTTTTCAAACTTTAATTGACCTATGAATCTAACACCTTGTAAGAATTTATAATCAACTTTAACGTCATAGTCTAAAGCGTCTGGAATACCAAATATAGCGTATTGTAATCTTTCTAATTTATCAAACCATTCGTTGGTTTCAACTTCTTCTGATTGTAAATAACTTTCTTTAAATTCTTC
Source organism: Ogataea piceae (assembly GCA_030567815.1). Classification (NCBI taxonomy): domain Eukaryota; kingdom Fungi; phylum Ascomycota; class Pichiomycetes; order Pichiales; family Pichiaceae; genus Ogataea; species Ogataea piceae. Next base: position 88,372 of record JAJLSX010000004.1, on the reverse strand, counting down.
AAGATATTTGTTTCCTGAAATTCTAAATTCTTCTTGTGCATTATCTAAAGCACTTTCTCTTTCAGTTAAAACTTGTTTAATTCTCCACATTGTTGTTCTAATTTCTTCATCTAAGTTGGATAATTCAGCTGTTCTCATACTTTCAACTTGAGAATAAACATGTGTTTCTCTGTATATAACATTTCTTTCTTTTAAACAAACATACCATAAGTTATGTAAGTCTTCAAATGACTTTCTTCTTAATTCCGGGACAGACCATGCTCTACCTGTGAATGAAACTTCATCGGCAGTTCTAACGAAATTTCCATTGTCAAAGAATTGCCATAGTGGATGATCTTGTTTGACTGTAATGTTATTTATAGTTGGTAAAATTGGAGCTCTAAGTTTAACATCTGGTGAGATTCTGTAACCTTTTCTAGCTCTTGCAAGAGAAACGGCCGACGTATGGAATTTAGATATCTGTTGTTTAAGCATTGTTGATATTATATTTGTTTTTTGTCTTTGTTTTTTGTAAACACAAATAGTAAAAAATTCACAACAACTAAAATTTTATAATTTAAATCAACAAAAGAAATACACTAAATCTCAAATTGTTATTACTCTGATAATAAAACTATGTAGATTGTTAATGGATGATATGATTAAACAAAGTCAATATTGAATTAACAAACCAATTACTCAATTCTTTGTAGATTTTTCTCAATCTCCCATTACTTAACCATTTTTTTTAACGCTTTTCTTTAATAAAAATTCTGAAAAATTTTTTTTTTTTTTTTTTTGTTTTGTTTTTCGCTGCTTGAGTTTTGCCACAAATTTCTCAGATACATCTCTACACTTAGAGTGGCTGATTAAAGATTTCAAAATTTAATATGTGGCACAGTAACAGTTTTGTTCCTTTTTGATTTGTACACGCAAATTTGGATTTTTTGTCCCCTTTTGCCAGTACAACTAAAAAAGGGGATAAATTTTTTGGTTCTTACAAGACTTTCCCTCTTTTAGTTTTACAAATATATATATATATAATATATATACAAATTGTTTTTGTTTTTACATTGATATGAACACAGAAGCGAGAATTGAAAGTCTCGATGGACTTGAAGGGTTTGGTTCGGTTGTGTTAATTGATGAGTTACAGGATCAAGGTATCAATGCAGGTGACATTACAAAGATGAAAGTGGCAGGTTACTATACTGTGTCTGTAAGTAAATACATATCTAAAAGGAAAAGGTTCAAATTAAAATACTAACAATTACACATACATATTTATATACTTGCAGAGTGTTTTATCGACTACAAGAAGAAATCTATGTAAAGTTAGAGGTTTAAGTGAGGCTAAAGTTGAAAAGATTAAAGAAGCAGCAGGGAAAATTGTTTCTTCAGGTTTTATTTCAGCTACTATCCATGCAAGTATAAGAAAAAGAGTTTGCAAAATTTCTACCGGTTCAAAAGCTTTTGATTCAATTTTGGGTGGTGGTATTTCTACAATGTCGATAACTGAAGTTTTTGGTGAATTTAGAACAGGTAAAACTCAATTGGCACATACTTTATGTGTGACTACTCAACTACCTAAAGATATGGGTGGTGCAGAAGGTAAAGTTGCATATATAGATACCGAAGGAACATTTAGACCTGAAAGAATTAGAGAAATTTCTGAAAGATTTGGTGTTGATGCTGATTTATGTCTAAGTAATATTGCATACGTTAGAGCATTAAATAGCGAACACCAGAATGAATTGGTTGAACAATTAGGTATGCATTTAAGCGATGGGACTTATAGGTTGATAATAATTGATTCCATAATGGCTCTTTTCAGAGTTGATTATACTGGAAGAGGAGAGTTGGGTGAGAGACAACAAAAATTAAATCAACATTTATCAAAGTTGAGTAGATTAGCAGAAGATTTTAATCTTGCAGTTTTTTTAACTAACCAGGTTCAAAGTGATCCTGGTGCAAGTGCATTATTTGCTAGTGCTGATGGTAGGAAGCCTATAGGAGGCCATATTTTGGCACATGCTTCTCAGACTAGAATATTGTTAAGAAAGGGAAGAGGAGAAGAGAGAGTTGCTAAAATTCAAGATAGCCCTGATTGCAAAGAAAATGAATGTACCTATTGCTTAGGTGAAGGGGGTATTCTTGATACTTCAACTTCATAATTTGATACTATTGTCATTAATTGCTAGATTTGAGTTACAAAAAAGATATAAACACAGTGAAAGATCAAAAGAAAAGATATAAAAGAAAAAAAAAAAGAAAAAACACACTCAGATAAATTATATAAATTTGTTTAAAATCAATGGATAAGAGCAGTGGATTAGCGGCTTATGTTTTTTTTTTAAAGTTATATAATTATATATTTATTATTAATTTTATATTAGAGAAGGAAATTAGTGTAAATGAGTTATTTTTAATTTGACAATCTTCAGTTTTAATTGTTTATTTTGAGTACCAGTAACTTACAGCATAACATATTTTGTGAACCCAACATCATTTGAATCTTTATCAATTAGTATACTACGAGGTATCAACAGCGAAAAGAATATACCAGAAAATAAAATAAAACCATATTATAGATAAATCGGCAAGGCAACAATCCATAATTACCAGAATAATAGATAAAATATTATAAGCAAACATGGGGGCCGTTTTATCATTACCATTGGCTCCAGTAACAATGTTAGGAAACTGGGCAGCTTCATGTTTAGGAGCTAGTTTTTGTTCTTGTTGTATGAATGTCAAATTGAATCCATTAGCAGGAACATTTAAGTCATCAGTGGCTACAAGGATAACATATGCTGTTATATTCTTAATAAATTCAATACTATCATGGGTTTCATTGAGTCATTCTTTAACGTCTTTTGTTGAGAATTTAACTTGGGGGTTATTTAAATTTGGTAATACATACTGTAAAGAACATGGGTGTATTGGTTTTACCAATGTTCAAAGATTAAATTTCTCATTAGGTATGTTACATTTACTTCTAGCATCATTATTAGTAGGTGTTAAATCTACTTCAAATCCAAGAGGAGTTATTCAAAATGGTTATTGGATGACTAAAATTTTATGTTTGATAGTTTTCACTATAATAACATATTTAATTCCCGATAAGTTTTTCGTTTTTTGGGGTAATCATTTTTCAATATTTTTCAGTACTTTATTCATAGGTATTGGATTAATATTATTAGTTGATTTTGCACATGAATGGGCAGAAACATGTTTGGAAAAAATTGAAGAAGGTGAAATTTATTTAGGTGATTCCGGAGATGATGAAGGTACATGTATTGAAGGAACAACATTCTGGAGAGTCTTATTAGTTGGAGGTACTTTAACAATGTATCTCGGTGTTATTGCAATGACAATTATAATGTATATCTATTTCTCACAAACTGGATGTACACTAAATACTACTGCAATATCACTAAATTTGGTATTTGTTTTAATTGTCACTGCATTATCAGTTACACCTGTGGTTCAAGAGTATAATTCCAATGCTGGACTTGCACAATCTTCAATGTGTTGTATCTATTGTACATATTTAATATTCAGTGCATGTTTAAGTGAACCTGATGACAAGTTGTGTAATCCATTGATAAGATCAGCAGGTACAAGATCCATGACTATTGTCTTGGGAGCTATATTTACATTTATTGCAGTTGCATATACTACAACTAGAGCTGCTGCAAACTCTGCATTTAGTCATAGTTCATCTAATTCTCACTATGGTGGTGATATTTCCACTAGTGGGAACTATGATTCAGTTCTTGATGTTATTACACAACAACCTCAAACAAGAAATGAAATGAGAATTGAAGCTATTAGACAAGCTGTCAATGAAGGTTCATTACCTGAAAGTGCATTAACTGATCCATCATACTTTGATAATGAATCCGATGATGAATTAGGCGAAGAGAAAAATTTCACCAAGTATAACTATTTATTATTCCATGTTATTTTCTTCCTGGCAACTCAATATATCGCTGCATTATTAACAATAAATGTTGGATATGAATTGGATAAAGGAGGATTTATGCCAGTTGGAAGAACATACTTTAATACTTGGGTTAAAATTATTAGTTCATGGTTTTGTTATTTACTATACATATGGACTTTAATTGCTCCAGTACTATTCCCAGATAGATTCTTATAACTACTGGAAGTAAACTAATATATATATATATATTTATATATTAATCGCTATATAACATTTGCAATATAATGATCATCATCTCAAAACTGCATACTATACTATATTTACACCGGAATCTAGAATGTTAAATGAACGGAACAAAGATATGCATTGCGCATCTCTTAAATAACATTTAAACTACACAGCCATGATGAAAATATTTTATAAACTAAGACATGATTACCTTCTTCTATAGAAGATAGTATACATATAGTATATAGTATATAGTATATAATATATAGCGTATATTATATAGCGTATATTATATAGTACTGGAATACAATAGACATACAAATATATAGAAAATATGTAAACACTATACACAGAGACGACAATAAATTTATTTCAAAAGGCTGTGTAATAAAAATATATTATTAAAATATGTACGTTGCACCAGTACAATTTACAAATTAAAAAGAACAATCAAGTACTATATATAACAACAACAATATAAAATTATGAAATGCCCTGAATATCAAAATAATATATACGAAGAAATCAAATGACCACCTATAAACTAATAATATTTCAAATCATATACCATTTACATCTAATCTTATAATATAATATATATAAGTGTATATATACTCTTATTAAAATATTACATAAAAATTGAATAAATAATTGAGATTTACTGCCCTTAACTGAGTGATTTTTAATACGTTACTATAAACTTTTTGAAAGGTGTCACCTGGTAAAAAATATGATTAATTAAAGAAATTAACCCGTGGTGTATGCGAAGGTGAGTTTAGAGGGGACATGAATCACAATCAGCGGCTTTAATCAAGAAATTTAAATTTTTTCTGTTTGTCGAACGAACGAAATCAAAAAAAAAAAAAAAAAAAAAAAATTTAAACAAAGAAATTGAGCAGTAAATTTGAATTGGCAATTTTTCAATTCGTAGTATAAAAAGGCAAAACTATTCCCAAAATAATTTTTTTAACTTTTTTTGGGGTTCACTGTCAAATTTAATTTATGGTTTTTTCATTAAAAAAAAAAAAAAAAAAACAAAAGAAAAAAAAGACAAAATTTTAAAAGATTAGGTAATCTTCAGGGATTTTATAAATTTCGTTTTGATTTTGGCTAATACACGTCCATTTGTTTCTTTTTTTTAAATTGACCCACATTACACAAACAACTGTACACCATTATAATATAATATATTATATCTTATCTAGATTGATAAATAGATACCTAACTGACCTGTAATAATAATAATGTCTGATATAGTGAATGGATCAGAATCTAAAGAGAATGATGAACAATCATTAAATAGTTATAACAAGATAAAGACACATTTCCCATCTGCACGTATTAAAAAATTAATGCAAAGTGATGAAGATATAGGTAAAGTTGCACAAGCGACACCAGTTACCGTTGGAAGAGCATTGGAATTATTTTTATGTTCTTTAGTTGATAAATCAGTTGAAACTGCTACTAATGATCAAACTAGAAAGATAACAATACAAATATTAAATAAGACAATTGAAAATAATGAACAGTTTGATTTTGTCGTTGGTATTTGTGATAAATTTTTGGGAAAGACTAGTGGTAATAATGGAGAATGATTTAAAAGGAAGGAGTTTGACAAAAAGGACTAAAAAAAAAAAAAGAAGAAGAAGAAATCACACAATTTCTTTTCTTTTCACTTTAAACTAAACTTCTAAAGTGTTTTTCTTTTTTTTTTTTTGCATTGTTGACTTATTATTTGCTACATATAAAGAGAATACTCTAAAAAAAAACACAGAACTGTATATTATTTATTTATTTGTACTTTATTATTCATTAAATAAAAACTGTATTATTATTATTATTATTATTTTATTCATATCCACACCACCACCATCAGTAAAAGGAAATCCTTTAAAAAAGTTTAAATCTATCGATAACACTGTAGGATTTATCTTGAGATCTCGGAATTCCATTCATAATGGGATTTTTAGGCACCACTACTACATTGAGACAACTTCCCGTATTAATTATACCACTGACAACTTTCCGTTGAAAATAAACTGCGGCCACCCCTCGCATGGGCTCTCCCGCGCGCGTACGATCGTAATTTTACAATTATATACGTACACGTACGAATTTTCAAGCCTTTTTAAAGCCTCAATTAAACAAATAACGTATTGATTACGTAGTTGCGCTGAGTTTGTATGTGAAATTTGTTGTTTTATATGAGATAATATGGGGTATGTAAGTATTATTATCGTTTCATCAACTCATATATATATATATATATATCTTTCTTTCTCTTGTTGTAAAGTCATTTCTTATTAGTAATTTATCATATCTTTTAATATTTATTCATAGTTGTTTCTTGTTTTCAAATTGGATTGTTGAAAATTTGTTTTCTGTTTTTATTATCATTTTTAATTTTGATATAAAAATTTATTGCCTTCGTTCCAATTTTAATATACTGTTCAAGATACACTATACATTATGTCATCTACACATTTATCTTCACATAAATCATTTACCAATCCATTCAATTTATCATTGAAAAATTTGCAAGCTTTAGAATCAAAGAATCAAGATCCAATTTATTATCTTGGTGTTGATGTTGGTACAGGTTCTGCAAGAGCAGCAGTTGTTGATCAAACTGGTGCGATATTAGGTCTTGCCGAGAGACCAATTACTAGACATGAATTGAAACCAAATCATATTACACAATCGTCAACTGAAATTTGGGAATCAATTTGTTACTGTACAAAGACAGCAATTGCACAATCTCATATTGATCCATCTTTAGTATTAGGTATTGGATTTGATGCAACTTGTTCTTTAGTTGCTATTAATGAAAAGACAGACGAACCTTTAGCAGTCGGACCAGATTTTTCAGATGATTCTGAAAATATTATATTATGGATGGATCATAGAGCAGAATTAGAAGTTGATGAAATTAATGCAACTTGTGATGAATCATTAAAATATGTTGGTGGTAAAATGTCAATTGAAATGGAATTACCAAAGATGAAATGGTTGAAAAATAATTTACCAAAAGATACTAAAACAGAAGAGTCTTTATTTAAACAGGCTAAATTTTATGATTTAGCAGATTATTTAACCCATAAGGCCACTTCAAAAGAAACAAGATCATACTGTTCAACGGTTTGTAAACAAGGTTTCATTCCAGATGGAATTACAAATAGAAATGGTTGGTCCACAGAATTTTTAAATAAAATCGATTTACCAGAATTAGTGGAAGATAATTTTAGAAGATTAGGTGGATTACCAGGTGTTACAGGTAAATATTTGTCAGCTGGTGAAACTGTTGGTCCTTTAACCGAAGTTGCTGCTGAAGAACTAGGTTTGACTACTAATTGTTATGTTGGTTCAGGTGTCATTGATGCCTATGCCGGTTGGATTGGTACAGTGGCTGCTCAAACTGAAACCCCAATTCCTGATTTGGTTGAACAGGATAAAAATTCATCTGGTATGGCTAAAGCTTCTGGAAGATTAGCTGCAGTGGCTGGTACTTCTACATGTCATATTTGTTTAGATGAAAAATCGATCTTTGTTGAAGGTGTTTGGGGTCCATATAGAGATGTAATGGCAAAAGGATTTTGGTTAACTGAAGGTGGTCAATCTTGTACTGGTGCATTATTAGCCCATGTTTTATCAACTCATCCTGCTTATACCGAATTGGGTGTTGCATCTGAAGCCTCAAATTTATCAAGATTTGATTTTTTAAATTCAAGATTGGAAGGTTTGAAAAAAACTAAAAAGGAAAGATCTGTTGTTGCATTGGCTAAAAATTTATTCTTTTATGGTGATTTCCATGGTAATAGATCTCCAATTGCTGATCCTCATATGAGAGCATCAATTATTGGTCAATCAATGGATGTTTCTTTGGATGCTTTAGCAGTTGAATATTTAGCTGCTTGTGAATTTATTGGTCAACAAACTAGACAAATTGTTGAAAAGATGCAAGATTCTGGATTAAATATTACATCAATCTTTATGAGTGGTGGTCAATGTAGAAATGGGTTATTAATGAGATTACTTGCAGATTGTACAGGTTTACCAATTGTTATACCAAGATATATAGATGCATCTGTTGTTTTTGGTGCTGCTATGTTAGGTGCAGTTGCCGCTGAAGATGCACTTAAAAACTTAAGAGGTGAAGATGGTGTTAAGTCTAGAAGAAATTCAACAGCTTCTCATGCAACTGAACCTGCTGAACAACCACCTTCTCCATATACTGCTCCTTCAGCTACTGCATCTATGACTTCAATTAGTGCACTGGCGGCAGGTAACGTTGGACTTCAACCATCATTCCCATTCCCAGTCATGACTCCAATTGAAGATGAATCTAAACAACTTGGGTATCAAAGTGGTGATAGCGATGGTGACTCAGATGGTGATGACGAAACTATTACTTTCGGTTCTAAATCTAAAGCCCAAGAAGCTGTCACTCAAAGTTACTTCTCAAATAGAAGACCTAGAGCTGCATCTGTTAAAAAGACAGTTCCAGCAATTAAAGTTTCCGCTGAAGTTGAAAAACCAGGTGATAAATTATGGAAAATTATGTCCGACTTATCAGGTGTTGGTAGAATTATTTACCCATCTGATCACAATGATCCTGATAGAAAGCTATTGAATACCAAATATAAGATCTTTAAAGATCAAATTGAGACTCAACAAAAATACAGAGATTTGGTCGATACAACCGAAGTTGCAATCAAAGCTTACTTAAATATTTAACTAAGTACACATTAGACAACTCTTATTATCATAGTCTATTTAATATATAACTAACAGTTTATTATTATTTTTTTCTTTGTTTTGTCTTTTATTCCCCCCTCCCCCCATTTACATCTTTATAAATTTCTATACACAAACCGTTTAGTATGCATTTCAAATTAATATAAAAAAAATTCTTTAATTATCGAGAACGTGCACTTAATTATCTATGATATATACCGAAATGATCCGGGATTCATACAAGGCTATATCTTTTAAAGAAAAAGAAAAAAAAAACACTTGAAAATAAAAACTACTGTAATTAATACCTGAACACCAAACAATGACGTATCTCTGTAAACGAATATAAACTTAAAAGTAGTAGTAAGTAAAAACAGCAATTAACATTAAAAATAGAAAACAAAATTTCAAAAGGAAAAGCTATCATCTTATTGAGTGTGGGGCTGTAGTCTTCTTTAATTCCAATCCCTTTCGTTTTTTTCTATTGCTTTTTTTTTTATGCATTGCTATTTTGATTATTTGCCATTGGAGGGTTTCCGTGTTTTGTTAAACGGTTGCTCGTATATATTATGTTGTGTTTAACTTTTTGTAAAGAACACATTTGCAGTAAATCCCCAGTTCTTCTCATTGAATTGTTTAGGATCACTAATTTCTCTTTAAAAGAGCCCATTTATCTTTGCTAACCCTTTTTTCTTGATTTCTCTAGGAAACATTTGTATATAATATATCACAGAAAAAGTACAAATAATGACTTTATCTAAGCATATTGATTCCGATACTATCGAATCCAGTATTTTGGGGGAAGCCCCTTCTGCAAGAGATATGATCTCTAAGTTACTTGAAAGCAAACATAAGTACAGCCAAGAGCGTTCTGAAAAATCACCAGAATCTAAATTAGTCACTCGTTTCAATGGTGTTCAAGACAAGTATAAACTTCCTGAACATGGAATGGAAGCATCACAAGCATTTGAGATTCTACACGATGATTTGACACTTGATGGTACTACAACTTTAAATTTGGCTTCTTTTGTTAACACCCATCTTGATGAAACTGCCGAGAAATTGATTTTGGAAAACATCACCAAGAATTTGGCCGATAATGATGAATATCCAATGATGTTAGAACTGCAACAACGTTGTATTTCAATTCTTGCATCTTTATGGCACGCCCCATTAGAAAACAAGGAGACAACTGCCATTGGTGCAGCATGTACTGGATCTTCAGAAGCTATCATGCTTGGTGGATTAGCTATGAAAAAGAATTGGCAAGCTGCACGTAAAGCTAAAGGCTTACCTACTGACTCCCCAAATATCTTGATGGCGTCATGTTGTCAGGTTGCCTTGGAGAAATTTGCCAGATATTTCGATGTTGAGGCCAAAATTATTCCATGTTCCTCTAAAGATTTCCTTATCGATACAGATTTAATCAAAGAAAATCTTGATGAAAACACTATTGGTGTTTTTGGTATTTTAGGTTCAACTTATACCGGTGGGTTCGAAGATATTAGTAAAATTCATGATGTTTTAGATGAATTTGAGAAAGAGACAGGTAATTTCGTTCCTATTCATGTTGATGCAGCTTCAGGTGGATTCATTGCCCCAATTGTTTATCCGGAGTTAGTCTGGGATTTTAAACTTCCAAGGGTTAAATCTATCAGTTGTTCTGGCCACAAATTTGGTTTAACTACTGCTGGATTAGGATGGGTTATCTTTAGAACCGAAGACTGGTTACCTGCAGAGTTAAAGTTCCAATTGCAATATTTAGGAGGACTAGAAGAGTCATTCAATTTGAACTTCTCAAGACCTGGTTATCAAGTTATACATCAGTATTACAACTTTTTACACTATGGGGAGAAGGGGTATTTAGAAATCTTTGATAACTGTTTGATCAATGCTAGAATTCTATCTAGATTCTTAGAAGCCACCAAGTACTTTACATGTGTTTCTAATTTACATTTGCCATCCGGAAAAACAGCAAGAGGGGGATCAGTTCCTGCATTTTCCATGAAAGTTGCAAGATTAAGTGATCACAAATCTTTCAACCCAGCTTTACCTGTTGTTTCATTCCAGTTCAGTAAAGAATTTTTAAAAGAATATCCAGAAATTCCTCAATCTATGGTTTCAAAGTTACTAAGAAATAGGAAGTGGATTATTCCAAATTACAATTTACCAAGTACATCATCTGAAGATAATTCCGAAGAAAATAATGAAATTTTAAGAATTGTCGTGAGATCTAATCTGACTTCTCAACTATTAGATAAATTGATGCATGATATAGTTGAAGTTATTGAAGTTTTAACAAAATCAGCCGACATGGTGAAAGAAAAATTAAAGGAGATTGAAAAGGCAGCATCTTCAGAAGAAACTATAGATCAAGCATCTGACATTGGAACTACCATGGTTTACAATATGCTATTGAGCATTGCTAATGATGCTGATAAACATTTAATCAAAATGAAAGAATCAGTCCATAGTGAACATGATCATCAGTCCTTCAGAGGTATTTGTTAAAAATCACAACCACCAAATAACACTCATTACTTTATTCGATACTGATTTGCAGGTATCTTTCTTGAGTTTTTACATATGTCTATATTGTAAGTAAAATTATATTATTATTAACTAACTGTACTGAACCATAATACAGCTGTACTAAAACTTAAATCCCGTTTAAGTTTATCTATTTACCATATCGTCATGGATTTTAATCAATTATAAAATTTTTCCTATTTTTTTCTTTGCAGTGCCCATTTTTTGCTCACTTAGGTCAACTTGATCTCTTAAACCAGTCAATAAATCATTCTGTATAGCTAATTCTTCGTTGATTGCACTTCCTATTTGCCTTTGTCTTTGAATTATAGATCTCAAACCTTCCAAATCCTGATCTTGTTTATTAAGCGTGAGTTGTTGCTGTTGAAATAGTCCGTTATTATCCATGGTTTGTGTAATCGCGGTTTCTTTTGGTTTACCTAATGTTCTTCTTGTAGAACTGCTTTTAAACAGGTCATTTTCATCCTTTCTATTGATAGATGAGTTTCCACTCAATGGTGTCCTAGCGGTAGAAGTGACTGATAATCCACTTAGTAGAGAACTCAACTCTTCATAATCTCTTGTAAGTTGATTTAGTAAATCTTTTCTTCTTTTAAGTTCACCTTGTCCTAACTCTTGGGTTTGCAATAAATATGACTTTAAACTATCAATTCGTAGTTTAGCAGAATTGAGTGACCTTTTACACTCAATAATGTTTGAGTTTGTGAACATTTTGGATCTCACATCTTGCAATAGTGATTTCAAATCTCTAATAGTATCAAGCCATTTTTGGGAAGATTCAATTTCTTCCACTTTGGAAGAGTTTAATGAATTGTTTTTTTTCGTAACATTTTCTCCAGAAATCTCCACCAGCGTAGATCTAGGCAAATTAAGGAAGTTTAAAACCGCAGTTTGTGTGCATAGTTGAGCATCGTTTAATACCCCGTTTAGGAACTCGGTCAATCCTGATTTACGTTCCTCTATAATAGAATCGGAACTTTTATAAAAAGATGATAATTTAGATGGTAATGTATAAGGTATGTACTTATTAAGCTCAGTTTCCATCAATTTCTTGAATTCTATAAAGTCACTAAACCTTTTACTCACATTGTAAGTATTAGAAGTCATTGAGTTTGCCACTCTTATTTCAATGTTGTATAATAGATACTCATTAAGGCTAGTTGTTGTAGGAATTGATACTTCAATCATTTCACTTGATATAGTATGATACCACAAAAATAATCTACTAGATAAATCATTTCTAGGATATGTGAAATGAATTAGATATTTATAAATAAGTCACATTCTAAACTTCAAAATAACAAAACTGGAGAGCCTCAAAAGGTCCAAAATTTACAAAGCAAAAAAAACCAAAAAAAAAAATAAAAAAGAGAAAACTCAGGCGAATTTTTCTATAAACATCACTCATAGACAACAACATTTCTAATGATAATAAAGGGATCTTTTTTTTCATCGTATACTTTATTAACCAAATTTTGGAACCCTTATCTATTAATAATATCAATTATCAAGGATGAGTAAGAAGTATATAAGTACATGTGTCATTGGTGACGCTCATAAGTCTGACGTCTTGGGTGTTTCAATATCAAAAAACTTCACAATCACTTGTTCAGCAGATGGATTTTTGAAACTATGGAGCAACAGTTCATCTGAAAGAGACTTAGTTCTTGAACAGCTGGTGGATAAGTTAGGTCTACATCATGTTGCTATATTTGAAGATGTTATTCAAGAAGTCAAAATTTTATTGATATCAACTATTGGTTTTAGTGGTATCACATACTTTTATTTATACAATAGCGATTCCAACTCTCTAGATCCAATAACTAACAACCTACCGTCAGAATTAACTAATAAGAAGACATCATTCTGGGCCAACAGTTTTGCAAAAGATCCATTAGGTGAAAATCATATATACGCTTCAACATTATCCTCAGGACCAACTCATGTTTATAATTTAAAATTTTCAACAGAAACTGATAGTATTGAGCCACAATTGGAATACAAAGGTACTACTCCAACATCAGAAAAATCATTTGCTACTTCTATAGACTTAGATCCAACTAATAAGAGACTTATAGTTGGACACCAAAGTGGTAATGCTTATTTATTCGACTTGGAATACTTAAAGCCGTTATACGAATTCCAGTCTTCAGGTTTAAAAACAAACACATCCTCAAGCTCATTATCAACTGTGCGTAATGTTAAATTCTCTCCTGGTGGGACATTACTTGCCATTGCTAGAGATTCAGGGACATATGGTACAGTTACCTTGTATGATGTGAAGTACGGTGAAATTGTGGGAACTTTAACTGCTGCAACTCATTCATCTAATGTAGGTATTGGAGGATATGCGCATAGTGGTTGGTGTCTATCATTATCATTTAATGATGAAGGTAACTTATTAGCAAGTGGTGGGTTAGATGACAAGATAAGAATATGGAATATGGATACCAAAGAAACGGAGGCTATAATTACTATAAGTAAGACTGACGTTAGCGATGAGGCATTAAGCACTAATAGTCAATTAGATAATGCTAACTGTTGTTCATTGATTTTTATCAAGAAAGGACTCATCAAAGAAGAAGGTAATAATGATGGGTTAGTTGTTGTTGGATTTGATAGAGCAATTAGATGGTTTAGAGAAGCTGGTGGTTTATGAATATATACACAATCCCTAAACTACATCAACTCCATCAAGCTTATTTTTCTTAATGTGTTGTAGAAAATGAAAACTAGCTATATATATATATATATATTTATACATCTATATATCATATCAAGTATAATATAATATTTGTTTATTATTATTCTGTGGGAGTTTTGAAAGCTAATACTATTCTTGCATTTCATCCTCTTCAAAATGACCTATACGTCTTAAAGAATCTTCATTTTCGTTCTCCACATTACCTTCAGTTATATCATCAAAGTCGTCCTCGTCCTCATCTTCATCGTACTCATCATCCCTACTTCCAACAAATGGTAGTGGTGATTCATACTCATAGTTTGTATCGAATAAAGAGGAGCGCACGTGTAAATTAGCCATAGGAGTATTAGGGTCAGCTAGTGGCACTATAAGTGAATATGAAGCTGGAGTTCCAAATCTTGGATATGGCTGATCAGCAACTAAAGACTCTGGTGTAGAACCATTGGACCCTAGCCGTAGTCTTCTATTCCTTGAATTCGGAGGGCTACCAGTATTTTGTGGGGAAAAAGATAACCTTGGACTTTGCCATAATATATCCTCGATATTCAAACTCGATGATTGACTGACGATTACACTTTCATCACTAAGTCTCTCAAAAAGTTTTAGAATCAACTTCTTTTTCAAGTTTTTGAAGTAACTTGTTTTAACTAGCTTTCCCCAGTTTCTGAATATAAATGACTCGCAATTGAATCGCAAAATTGGATCATCCAAGACTAATGAAACTTCCCAAATTTTGAAAACTGTTGGGCCTTTTAATCCATCTGAATATAGTTTACCCAAAACAATAGCCTTCAAGTCGGCCAAATCATATAACTGAGACAGTAATAATAAACCAGTTAACTCATCGAATGTACATTCAGTAATTGAGTTAGTATAGAAGAACTCGACGAGTCTTTTGGTCCAATTAATAGGTTCAGGAATAAACATCTGATCTAGTTGTGTCTCTGACATCCCACTCTCATAAAGCCTCTTGAAATAAGGCCACCTTGTCATCAGCATCAATTTGTGAATTTTTATTGGTTCACTTTTTTTGAATGACTCAATATTATCCTCTTCATTAGGCCTTATAGGCGAGTCAACAGCAATGATTTCAAAATCGGTATATTCTTCATTTTTATACATAGCGTAAAATTGTAGTAACATTATATCATTCTTTTCCGTTCCTAAACCAGGATCAGAGACGGATAATGTTGAAGATAGACCAAAATTAGCTAAAGGTAGTTTTATCAAATGGGATAAGATGTAGTCATCTTGTGTTCCTTGGTTGTCATCAGTAGCTGAAGGAAACCCTAACATACATAAGTGATCCTGATAAATGAAAAAATGGTGCCACATATAGTTAGTCAATATATTGAATCTTGTAGATATTAAAGGAGTATATTTCAGACTTTTCAAGTCAAATGTACCAATAGATGGAATAACAGTATCTCTTTGTGAAGAGTACTGAGGCGTGAAAATATCTAGTATTTTAAAACTTGAAATCTGAAGATAATTATGATTCTCTCTTAATCTTTTTGGCATATTACTTAGTTTCAATTCTCCAATAACGTTATTATCCAAATCAAACATGGATATCTTTTTAACATGATTCATTTGTCTTGATAATCCACCAAATGACCATATTTTATTATCCGACTCAAATAAAAAGTGATCAAACCTACTAACAAATTTCCGTTGATCCCATCTTCCCGATTTAAAATCAAAACAGTACAAATCGTCAATCGGATCTTCTTTGATAGCTTTATTATAGCCTCCACTGACATATAACTTACTTTTATCGTCTGATAAACAGGCTGAATGTCTTGAAGTTGAAACAGGTACATTATTGGATCCATGTAATTCCTTAAATGGAATACTCCACTTATCCTCAAGTATATCGTATACTAGTAACTCGGAATTTTTATATACCAAATTCTTTCTTATATCATTATTAGTTCTACCTTGAGAGTGATAAGTACCAGTCATTGTTTGTTGAGAAAAAACATCATCACCTGGTACTCCACCGCATATCAATATTTTCCCCTTTGATATTAGAGTACAGGAATGCCCTTCTCTGAATATACCAGTTTTTCTTGATTGTAACCAAGTGTTTTCTATTAGATCCAATAAGTATACACAGTCATCAATCTGATCATCTTGATCAAATCCACCAAAAACAAACAGTAAATTCAACTCGGGATCCACACAAGCTGATGATTGTAGTCTTTCTAAAGGTAGAGATCCTTTGAGTTGTAAAGGTATTGGATCAGCAAGGTTTCCGTGACTGTTCAAGTCTGGTTCAAACGCAGGTCCCAAAGTAAATGAGGATGTCATTAATTATAAATATTAAACCCTAATTATATGGGTTTATGTTTAAATAATTCTGAATATGATAACTTTAAACCTCTTTACTTGCTAAATTGAATTATAGTAAATCAGATGAGTTTACTATTTTTTTTATATAAAATCAGAAGAGAGAAAAAGAAAAAGATAAACAATTAAAATTAGCCTCACGCCGCAAATTGATTTTATATGGGGTTGAGTAATTTAACAGTTTGATTGATTTCTGTTTTTTTTTTAATTTAATTTAAAATAACTCTTTGAAAAACATGAAATTTTATTAATATATATATAAGTAAAATACATTTTAAAAGAAGTGAATTTATGCAGATGACAATTAAGGAAAAAACACAAAAAAGATTTACAAACTAAACAAACTTGTCTGTTTACCAAATGGATAGACAACCATAGCGCTGAAGAACAAACCCACAGAAATACCAATTGCTATTTCAATCATACTGATACCAAACGACATGGTACTAAGTGATGTTGTTACAGAAGAAGTCGCGGTACCATTATTAGCAGCATCTAATTGATTTATGCCTGCTATTAATACATTTTTTGATGCAACACCACCAGGGACTTGATCAAATATACCAGCTAACATACTAGTAAATGCCGAGTTACAATACCCAATTCTTTTGAAAGATTTACCTGTTCTCGAGTATAGGTTACTTAGCAGGCCGATTGTGAAAGATCCTAGCGCCGAGTTGAATTCAGTGATATTAAAGTGTTTACCGGCGAAATAGGAAACAACATAACCTCCGCACCCAATTACAGTCATAACTGAAACTTGATGCCATTGAGCTTGGGTTGCCAATGCAATAGAAATTGTAAAAACGGGGACGAAGAAAAAGTTCCACCACGGTGAAATGTTTGATGTACATGATGCATTCTGAGTGGCATTCGAATCCATCCAACCATAGATAGCAGAACCTAAAGTTAAACCGAAACCTAGAAACAAAGAATAAATAATAGCATAAAACATTCTAACCGAACCAGCCACTATTGATCTACTCTGTAATTCTAAAGCACCACTCAAAATGATATATCCTGGTAGAATCATACATAAACCTCCTTGAACAACAGCACCAAAACAAAAATATTTACCACCGCCAATGGTACCAATGGCTCTACCCAAGAAACTTAACCAGACAGCACTACTAACTTCAAAGACTGACGAATAAATTGTTGATCTGGGAGCAACCACCAGTTGTAAAAACCCCAGTAAGCATCCCAGAATAAATGCAGGAGGAATATCTAGCCATGAACCCCCAAAAGCCCAACTGATAACTGAACAACTGGCTACACCGTATAACAGGACACACCAGAATTTATTAAAATATGGTGGTTTGTTTAGTAGTAGTTCCAATTTTTCGGATGCTTCTTCAACACCCACTCTATCATGAACAACACTCTTGTATAAGTCATGTGCTTCATCTAACTTCCCTAAATCAATTGATTGAGTAACTCTAACAAGCTTCATCTCTGATGTTCTTGTAGCTGGATCACCAAATGAAACAATCATAACACCTGGTAAATAAATAAAAGAACTGTCAATTTCTAATACTCTTGCAGTAGTATTCATATATTCTTCTAATCTATGGTTTGGAGCACCATAAAGCATAAAAGCTTTACATAGTGTTAATATAAATTTTTGTCTTTGTAATAAGTCTGCAATATGAACTGTAATTCTAGCAGCAGTTTGTTGATTCTTTCTTTTCTTCCTTCTCAATTTCTCTTTTAAGATATCTTTACCTCTAATTCCATCCCTTTTATTTTTTTTGAGTAACTTCTCTCCTGAATGTAATATATTAAATGAAGATTGTAAGCTAATACTACTACCACTTGAATTTTTCCTGGTAAATTTAGGCATTTCTACTTTTTGATTTGAAACTTGTCTTTTATCTTTATTGAATAGACTTGATATTGAGTTAGTAGATAGTGATTTAGCATGTTTCAGGCCTACTCTTGAGATCATACTATCATTTGATGTTTGTGGTGATAATAATAATTCTGGATGACTATCACTTTGATAATTTGAGCTTTTCTGACGACGATGATTTTGAAAACTTGAACTATTATTAGCATATAAGTTCAATTTGCTTATTTTTTTTTTAATCTTATTCTTTATTGTTGAATCATCTAAATCAGATTGATCGGTATAATTTATTGTATCAACGTCTGAATCTAATAAAACTAAATTTGGTGATGAATTATATTCATTCAATGGATTATATAAATGCATCAAACTTGAAGTAACACCTGTTCTAACTTTATTAGGTAAATTAGAGTCTAAATCATCATTTACACATTCATCGAATCCTTGGAATAAAGGACTCATTAAAAATTCATCACTTTGATTAGATAAATTACTAGCAGAAGGTGTCATTGCACTTGATTTTAAATTTCCTAGATTCATATGTTTCCCAACCATTCCTTTAGCCTCTTTCAAACCATATCCATAATCATCATCTAACAAAAACTCTTCCTCATCTGGAATTTTCTTCTTAGATGAAGGCTTAGTATTAGCTGTGAAAACACCGTTTGTACTTAAATGGAATAACTTTGATATAAATGTTTTATGGTGTGATTTAACAGAAGCAATATCGGAATCTATATCATTAGTATTATCATTGGAATTACGATTCATTTTTTCTAATTTAATATCATTTGCATTATAGTCATCATAGTCATAATCTTCACCATATTTACTACTTGAATCATAAGTACCATCTTTGAAAATATTTTCCATTCTACTTGTCTTCTGAGGATTTGATTTATCTCTAAATATTGAAGATTTAGAACCTTTAACTAACGCCATTGTATCATCATCATCATCATCATCTATGCCATACTGGTAATGATATTGTTCATCATTATCATCTGTTGTTTCATCTTCACTTGAATCAGGATCACCAAGATCAATACCATCACTACTCTGAGGTAATAATCTTTGACTTGTTACCGTTGTAGATTTATTCTTCATTATTCCTGTATCTTTATAAAATTCTTCATCAAAATCACCTTCAATTTCCTGTTGAATTACTTGCTTACGATCTCTGAAACCTGGTAATGGTGACTTATCCCTTGATTCACCACCAACGTTAACATTAGAAGAACTATCAACATGAAAAGTATCTAAATCCTTTTGAGCATTATCAAAATTTTGTTGGTCGTGATGATGATCTTGATCTTTACTGAAAATTGGTAACATTGGTAAATTTATCTCTGTATCAGATTCATCATCTTCTAAAATTGGTATATTTTCAATAGGTAAAGTATTAAACTGATGATTATGGTGATGTAAATTTTTCATTGGGAATGCATTTCTTAAAGGTGAAGTATCTCTAACTGGAGTTGGATTACGCAATGGAGAAAATTCTCTACGTGATTCTTTAGACTTTGATCTAGAATTAGATTTATCTCTACCTCTTGATCTTGATCTAGATCTAGATCTAGATCGAGATTCTGATATAGATCTATTATCTCTACCATCTTCTACCTCATTATCTGGTACTGTTAATTCCAATTTCTTAGTGGGTAATCTACCCCGATTAAAATTGAAACTATTTGACATTTGACATTTATCAACCAAAGAATAACACAAAGAATATATATATATATATATATATTATATATATATATAAATCAATCAATATAAAAAACTTCAATCCCTTTCTATGACCCTCTCACATAATCCCTCTATATCAAAGCCTGGGTACGTACGTTTCCTAGAAACAAGAAATTTTCAATTACAACGCTAAAATTAAAATTAAAAAAAAAAAAAAGGAAAAAAAAACGATAAGAGAAAAATTTCGAATTATATTAAATTAGCCACATCCTTAGTGATAACAAGCCACATGTAAAGAAAAAAAAACCAGGTTATGAAGCCCTTTTACAAATGTAAGAAAATGGTTTTTTAAAATTGGAAATTTTAACCGAAATATTGATTATATAATTACTTACATAATATTTTTATATTTTTTTTTTTTTTTTTTTTTGAAAGAAAAAATTTAAAAAATTTATAAAATTTAAAAAATCAAAACAAATGTACACCAAACACCACCATTGGTAAATTTGTTTACTATTTACTGATTTATTTTTAATGTTTTGATTTTGATTTAAATATATACATATTATAAGATCAATATATATATATATTTTAGTTTTGTGTTTTTTTTTGTTTGTTTGTTTGTTCGTCTTTATATATATCAAGTATTGTTGTTGATATTGTATATTAGAATGTCAGCTCAACCTCAACCAGGTCAGTTGTTTTTAGATGCAACTTTAAATCCATTAAAATTTCATTTGTATCCCCCTTTGGATACAAATGCTCAATTGATTGCATTGATTCAATCCAATAGAGGTGATATAGTTAAAGAATATAGCAATGATATAAATGATATAATTATACTTTCTGCTCCTCAGTATGCGATTGAAGATGAATATAAGATTTATAAGATTTATTCGTATAAGTTTGTTCAAGATACTTATAATAAAGGTATTCAAATGGATCTTTCGCACTATTTGATATATGATCCTTCTACTATGATATCAACTTATAATAATGGGAATCAACAGCAATATATTCAACAGCAGCAGCAGCAGCTGCAGCAACAACAAAATGAATTATCAAATTATAGTCATGCATCAGCTAATCAAAATACCTTAAGATATTTTTCAGCCGATGAAGATGCAGTTTTATTTGAAGAGATTAGAAAGAGACCATGGATGGGTTATAAAGGTCATCAAGTCTTTAGAGATTTAGCCGAGATGCCATTTTTTAAGAGAAGATCAAGAACAGCTGCATCGTTAAGAGAAAGACTTCGTACTTTAAAGTATAATATTGAATATGTTTATGTTGAGAGAAATGATACTAAAACATTATTAGTAGATGAAAATGGTAAATATATAAGAGACTATTTATTGAAAAGGAAAACTGTTAATTTCACATCATTGGAGGATTTCACATTGGCAAAAGTTATTTATAAGAATTTATTAATTGAGACAAATGAAAAAGGTTTTGAATCAATTGTTTTTTCAACTGGATTTTTTGAATTTTTCCATAATAATTATCCAAACCATAGTGCAGAATCATGGAGACAAAGATATAAGAATTTCTTGTTAATTTTTGGTATCTCTAACTATTTAAAATATTATATACTAGAATACAAGACAGATAAAGAACCTTTACCTGCAAATTTGGCAAATAAAGATTGGTTAGAAGCTAGAAAACATTTGAAAAAGACAAATGGTCCAAGACTTTATTTCCCAAATATTGAACAGGATAACCATTTGTTAGATAAAGAAATAGATTTAATTCCTGTGCCTGATATATCTTTTACAAAGTTGATAAGCATCGAGAATAATATTGTGGCAACACCATCAATTACTAATAATGCTGTTGTTAATACTGAAACTAATTTATCCGATTCTAGCAATTCTAACGACGCAACAAATTCTAACAATGATGATAACAATAATAATAATAATAACAATAATAATAATAATAATAATGACAATCTTACTACTACTGCTGCTGCTGCTGCTGTTACTTCAGAAAATGATAAAGATATATTTGTCGACCATCAATCTAATGATATATCATCCGCAGCTGTATCAACCGACGATGCAGAAAATTCAATTGCAATAGCAGCAGCTTCTCAGTCACATTTAGATCATAATGATCCTTATGAAAATAGTGAAAGACCAACTAAAAGAATTAAAACTTCAGATGACTTATCTAATACAATATCAAATTCCAACATTGATCAAAGAAATTCAAATATAGATCCTGAAATTGGAGATTTGGATATTGACGCTATCACTGATGATCAATTACAACAACCTACTACATTTATAGAAGAAGTGACAACAGAGTTCTTAGAAAGTACTTTTGCCAATTCTGCAAATAAATCTGGTCCTCCAATGGATTTACCACAAATACTAGCAAATAAAGGTCATTTCTATAAAGAGCTAGATTTGATTTTTGATCCATTGAATCCAATAGGTCCAAAAATATTAAGTTCAAGATTAGGAAGTTTAGGTGTCAAAGAATACTATACTGTTTTCTTAATGTATAGATGTAACTCAAAGAGAGAATTGGTTTTCCAATGTATCAAAAATTATATTTTAACCGATGGTGTGGAATTATTGGCAAGAGCTCCTGGTATTTGGTCAAATAAAGCTATTAATTGGTTATTACAAAAAGATGAATATTTACTGAGCTTATTAAAAGAGTATCATGGTGATACCAATTTCCAAAATCAATTAGACTCGTTAAGAAAGACTAAAACTATCAATTGGTAGGAAATCTATTTGTTTATTTAACCTGTATCCCATTACTTGTATTTTAGAATTCCTCGTTTAAGAGAGAATCATGTATAATACTATATTTTTTTTATCTATTTTAAATCGTTAAAGCGTTACTTTGACAGGTCTTCTCCTTGTTAGTGTTACTATTTGTAGCTTCAAATTTGTATCAAATTCGTTAATTCATTTATATTATATACAGTCGTACACACTCGTACACATGGAGAAAAACATAACTGTTTCAGATTTTGTCAAGTTTCTTGACCTCTTCTTCTTCATTTTCATCCCATTCCTCTATGACAATAACCTCTTCTCCATCTTCTTCTATAACATATATTTTCTCAGAAGTATTCTTTTCGTCGCTGTTAGCTAACTTTTTGTACTTTTCTTTAGTCTTCTTCTTAGCTCTCTTTTTCAACATTTGCTTTCTAGCAATGACAAGTTGAGCTCTACTTTCAAAACCTTTCTCTTTTTCTTCTATCTTTAAGGCCATAATCTCTCTAGCTATTTTTCTATTTTGATCTCTAGATCTAGTTGCTTGTGAAGTTACAACTAAACCAGTTGGTATGTGGGTTAGTTGAACTTTGGAATTTGTTTTGTTGATTTTCTGCCCTCCTTTACCTGAACCACCTTTGATGAATTTTTCAATTATATCACTCTCCGCAATTTTAGGTCTAGATGGCATCTTATTAGCTTTGGGTATTTTAGAATACTTTATTGGTTCCGAATTAGTTTCTTGTGAGTTATATCTTGTCCCATATCTGGTTAGGAAAAGAGCTTGACAGTTAAATGCCATTTTTGTACGAGGTATCACCGATCGTATCGAAAACCCTAACTTCATCATTGATCTATTTCTGTTCGTTTGTATCTTTGTTGGCTATATTAGTACGAAGAATCACAATCATATGCATCTATTTCACATATAATTTATAAACCTTCTATAGTGTATGCAACTCACAGAAAAGTGTGATTTTTTTTTTTCAAATAATTCCAAATAATTTCACGGCAGTGCTTGTTTACTTCAACATTTTCTTTAAATATGTTTCTCTTTTAATATAAATATAAGGTAGTATTGGTCTTCTATAATTAGATAATGAGGTACAAATTCATATTGAAGTATCAGCTTAATGTCAATTGCAGATGAGAATAGTTCAGCTAAGCTCACTAAGGCCAAGCCTGTCGTCTTAAAGATTGGAGCAAGATTCATTGAGATTGGTTATTCTGGAAGTTCAACTCCAGTTCAAATTTACGAAACTAATTATTTGAATTGCGATTCAACATTTCCAAGTGAACCAGAGTTACTTACTGAAGATATAGATATTAGTTCTTTTAATTATTTGTTTCATAAAAGCGTATTGAGGTGTCAAAATGGTGAGCAGACGAAACCTTATATAGATACCTTCAATTATAGATTTAAGTCTCATTTATTGAATATATTTATTAATATTTTGAATGATTTGAAGACAAACATATTCAATCTAAAGATCATAGTTGTTAAGAATAGTCTTTTTGCTGACTACTACACCAAGTTAATCAAAGACGTGCTATTTTATAATTTACAGATTAGTTCAATATCCTTCCTCGAATCGTCATTAATGAGCTTGATGAGTTCAGGTTTAAACAACGGAATAGTGATCGATTTGGGTTGGAATCTCTCTATTTGCGAATGTATATACGATTTTAGAGAATTGAAAAATTTCCTGAAATTTACCTCTGTTTCTGGATCTAAATTGCATTACTCCTACTTAACATACTTTCAAGACGTGGTGCCCCACTTCTCAAAATTGTTCGAGAATAATCACCATGGATTGTTTCAATTTATACAACAATTTATCAAGGAGTGTACATATGTCAGACAAACAACAAATGATACACCAGATGACACGTTCTTCAAATACAAAGGCTTAAAACTACCCAGTTATCTTAGATACAAACCAATCGAAAAACTGTTTTTTCAAGAGGAATCAGAATGGGGCAATAACGATAACGACGAAAAATCAATGGTCCAGATATTACTAGATCTTTATCAAGATTTGCCTATTGACATAAGGAAAGAAATGTATAGTAATATAGTAATCACTGGGGGTTTAAACAATATTACTGGTTTAAAGAGTCGATTAATTACAGAGCTAAATCGTGCTTTTGAAAAAAAAAATAACAATATGCATTGTAGATGTATACTTACATTAGGAGCATGGAAAGGGGCCAGTTTATATTCCTCGCTAGTGCTTTCGAAGCAAAATCATTTGACAACACTAGGAGAACTAAAAAGAGAGGATTATATAACAAAGCTAAGGCTTAAAGGCTAACTGGATTTTATAGACGACTATTAACAATTAAAGAATGCTTTCTTTTTTCTCTTAAAGACTTAGATAAACTTGTGAATGGATTAGAGATAGGATCAACTGGCATGAGATCAAAATTAAAAGTTTCATCATCGCTTTGGGGATTCAAATAGTAAAAGATAAAAGGTTCATAAAATATTTCCCATGGATATTTTTTCAAATATTCATCAATATTCATATACCCAAAATGAGATATTCTGTACCAAAACTGTTGTAATCTGTTCTTTAATGGTAGTTTTGAATGATTATTACTTATATCCAAGTTATCCATTTCATACTCCAAGATTGTAAATAATAAACCTTCTAAAGATGGACATTCTGGATTGAATTCAGGAGCGTTACAAAGAGGTGCAGCAAAAGTTGTTGGAGAGGTTGAAATGTTTTGCAGTATTAAGCTGTTTCCATATGCACCTAAAGGTCTACCTTGAGATTTGAATGAAACTTGAGTGTAAGACTTATTGATAGGCTTACCAATTTGTTCTTCTTCCTCAACAACATCATGTATCGCTGAGCTTACTGTTTCACATATTGCTGTTTTCATTTTCACACATAGATCTTCGTTGATATTCATATTGGTATTATTACCAGTGGCCATCTGCTTTTTAAGTTGGTTAATATCATCTGTACATCCTCCAGGAGTCAAGGGAGAAATAACTGACAACTCCCATGGTTTGAAAGATTGATCAGGGTCGGGTAAATCATCAGCTATTCTATCATTTACAACGGATAAACTTTCATCCTCATTTCCGGAATCAGAGACGGACACGTTATAATCACTTGAATCACTATCATCTTTAGCGTCATTTGCAATCGATTCTTCAGAACTAGAAACTTCAATCTTAAAAAACTCTCTCCTATTTTTCTGGATACTATCTAACAGATCATTATATGCACCTGGTCTATGAACCTCATAAGATACATTCTCTTTATTTCTAAAACTCATAGTACCAATATTTTTATTATTATACTCATCAAAACTACCATTGCTATCACCTAGTACGTAGTTAGAAGAATCAGGAGATAACTGACCATATTGTAATTCCATTAGTCTATTGGGATCTCTTTGAGACATAATCAGATTAGTAGATGCCGGTGCTGAACTGATCATTTTCTTAGTCTTCATAGAACTCAACCGTTTAAAAGCCTCAAATGTATTCTGATAGTTTGTTAAAGAGGAGCTTTTTATAGCACCTACAGATTCAGGCCTCTTGAACAAATTAGTATTATTCGTTTTCATCTCTATAGTGGCGAGCAATTCTGAACTAATACAGTAGACGTGAAGAAAAGAAGTATAATTACAAATATGTATGAATCAACATGAATAGAAAAAAATTGAAAAATAGACGCTGAACAAATAAACTGATAAAAAAAGTGATTAAAGAAGAGCATTACGAAACATCAAAAATACTGGGGTTGGTCACGTGATCAAATATGCACTTTATTTTCAATTCTTTAAACTACCAGTAGCCATCAAAGATCCAACGTATTCTTGTAAATACTTATTCTCATTTTCCATATCAGTAGATTCACGTTGAGTTTTTCTTATCAATTTGAGAATAATATCAATATCGTTTCTGGTTTGAATCGTTTCTTCAAGAATTGATTGAGGTTTATTATCCAAGTGATCAATCTCTTGTTTAATAGTATTTCCATTTGTTTGTTCAGTATTTTCAGAGGTCATTGTTTAATAATTGGTGTTATTTTGTTCAATCGTATGTATCTTCAATTAAAGTTGTTTTATGTTGTGTATCACTGTTAAATTGGTAATTCAATTGATATTCATACTTCCCAAAAAAGTTATTAAAAATTAATTGAAAAAAAAGTACTACAAAATCATTTCGCCAGCCAAAAAAAAAACACACACACAAATAAATCAAAATTAATTTTGACAGAAAAATGTTTATAAATAAATTATGTCATCATTATTTTTGTGTTTGTGTCTTTCTTTTTTTTTTTTTTTTCAAGATCTCTCTAATAGCCGAAATTTTATCTTTATCTTTTGAATACATATCCTTAACTCCCTATTTGTCTTAAAAGGGTTTTAAGTTTAAATTTTATAATTTACTATATTATTTCTCATAGAGATACCACATATATATAAGATTAGTAATATTAAAATGTCTGTTTCAGAGTCTGTTGATATCAGCGATAAAGCTGAAGTGAAGCAAGATCAAGTTGAAAAAGTTCAAGAAGTTCAACCTGAAAAACTTAGTAAAGCTGAGAAGAAGAAGGCTAAACAGAAGAAGAAGCTTTCAGAAATTACACCAGAATATATTGCTGAGCAAAGAAGACTACGTGAGTTAAAGAAAGAACAAAAGCTGAAGGAACTTCTCGCCCAAGGAATAGATCCTAATGTTACTGAACCTTCCAAGTATATAAAAAGAGATTTGCTAACAGTCCCACATCCAACAGTTCCCGATGCAAAGATTCATTTAAAAATAATGACATATAACTTGTTAGCTCAAGCATTGATTAGAAGAACCCTTTTCCCAGATAATGGAGATATTTTGAAATGGACTAAGAGATCTAGAATTTTACTCGATGAGCTCAAACATTATAATTGTGATATTATGTGTTTACAAGAAGTTGATTTTGTGCAGTTCAATGGTTATTGGAAACAGGAATTAGGTAAATTAGGATATGCAAATAAATATTATAGATCTGGAGATAAGAATCATGGTGTTGCCGTTTTCTTTAAAGAATCACTTTTCAATATCATTGATGTTTCATTTATTGATTATGATAGAGAAGAGACTGGAAGTATTCCTCCAAGAACTATAACAAAGAATGTTGGATTACTTGTTGGTTTACAATTGAAATCATATCCTGATAAGATGATTATTGTCGGTACTACACACTTGTTCTGGCATCCATTTGGAACTTACGAAAGAACAAGACAAACATATCTTGTCTTGAAGAAGACAAAAGAATTCGAATCAAGAATAAAAGTTTTACATCCTTCATTCAATAAAATCTGGAAATTCTTTGCTGGTGATTTCAACTCTCAACCTTACGATTCCCCATATCTCTCTATAACATCTAAACCTACCCAATATGATGCTAGATGTAAAAGGGTTATAGCATGTTCGACATCATTCCAATATTCAAAGGCAAGAGAAGGAGAAACTGCAAACGAAGAAGAAGGTGGTAATGTTGAAAAATTCGGTGAAAATCAACCAAAAGATCCAGTGCCAGATGTATTTGAAGCCACTGAAGAACAACTTGAGTTGGTGCAACAAATGCAAGATTTACATAATGCTTTACCATTGAGAGCCATTTCATTATACTCACTAGGTTACAAATTTGTCGATTCAAAGAATTCAGGTATTGATAATGATAGAGGTGAACCATTCTTTTCCAACTGGGCATACGCTTGGAGAGGTTTATTGGACTATATTATGTTTATTAAAGACTGGGATCTTAAAAATGATAATGTTGAAACAGATGAACTAAGTGAGTTTGAATCTGAAAATGACTTCATTTTGGAAAAGTTATTGAAACTTCCTCATCCTGAAGAGATGAGCTTGGGTCAACCAAGAGAAGGTGAGTATCCAAGTGACCATTTATGTATGATTGCTGAGATTGGTTTAAAGTTATAATGTACTATAAAATTTAAAGGTTGAAAATCAATTATAGAATTAAAGGTCTAAATGATATATAGATACATAACGAAGACAAAATGTATCACAGATACGTTGTAATATAAGCCACCTCAAGGGGGGCATAAAAGGAAAAAAAGTTAGAGAAATGTAAAAAAGTAAAAAAAGAAAAATAGAGAGTCCGTCAAATCATAAAAGAAAGTAGTGAAAAAAGTAGAAAATTAAGAGAGGGCGGTTTCAAAGATATCAAAAATGTCTACTTGAAGAAAAATATTTAAAGGTCTTCACTGTTAAACAAGGCAAACTCTGCAATTTGAGCTCCACTGTCACTATCGTCATCATCAAGAACACCATAAACTTCTAACAAAACATATCTTGCTTCATGCTTAGTATCTAATGAGAAACTTGTATAATTCAAATTCACAATTTTCACCTCAAAGTCGGTGGAATTGTACTCACTGGTAATTGAAACATCAACTTCATCAACAACAGATGTGAGGTTGAAATATTTATCATTGTTCAAATAGCTTGTAGTTAAATATGTGCTGTCAACTTGGGCAATATCTGGAATATATGACAATGAGAATTTGGCAGCTGGTCTTGTACCCCAGTAGATCATTCCACTATCAAATGTTTCGTAATCAAGTAAGTCAACTAAAAGTTGAGCAGTTGTTGTCTTATTCTCAGCTTGCCATTTAGTTGAATTGTCACCATCAATAACAGATATTGGAATATCACCAGTCATTCCTGAAGATAATGCATATGTATTTGCGAAACATTCAGTTAGTGAACCTTCCATATTGTAATCGGTAACATAAACTGGAATGGTCAAGTTAGTGTTTGGCTTGATAGTGTAGTAACCACCTTTATCATTTCTCTCATCAATATAAATATTAATACTTGAGTTGGTGAGACCGTTGTGAGTAATGGTGGCATTTTCAGAAGAGATCAAGAAATTTAGAGAATCATTCATGTATTTGAAACCATAAATATTTAGATCACCAGCTAGTAATGGTAAAGAGACAGGATCAAAATGTAACACTCTGTTAATGGTATTGTTATCGGTTAAGTTATAACTGAATCTTAAACCAGTTAAACCATAGTAGTAAGATTGAGAAACTCCACCTGATCCAGTGTTAAATGGGAAAGCAGGGTGAGTACCACCGTTGGTATCATAGTCATCATTGTTTTGTTCACTCATTTGAGCAAATGGGAATCTTAAGAAAGGTTTAACTGATTTGTGCAAATATGTTTGGGATCCACAACCAATATCGTTTAATTTTTGACTCACGGCGGCAAAAACAGGGAATGTCATTGCAGGTCCTTGAGATGATTGATGTTCTGAGTAATAGACAAGATCATTATAAGCACGTTCTTTGTCATAATCGAAGTAATCAACTAATGAACCATCTTGATCATCAATATAAGAGATCAAAACAACATCGGCTTGTTTAATTGAGACTGAAGAATTCATTGTATCGTACTCTAATGTGATATTTTCACTTGAGACAGGTAAGTACATATTTTCCTTGATGTCTTCCCATGCATCATCAACTTCCAAACCTAAATGATCACCAATCAACAAACTCCATTTCATAACTTGTGAAATACCAACTGCAGTATAAGCGGCATTGTTTTTAAAATTAGCATATTCATCAGGATCGGTCAAGTTATGGGTAGTATATTTACCTAAAGTATCGTTAAATTCAACATATCCGGTGAAGAAATCAGCAGTATCTTTCAAAATTGGCCATCCATATTCTTCAAGGTAATCATCATCAATGGCACCACTTAAGTACATCTTCCAAATTGAATAACAGATAGCTGAATTCAAATGGTATTCATAATTAACACATGGACCAGTACCAGTACAATTTCCAAAACGACCTGAAGTCCAAGAGTAAACAGAACCTTCGTAACCGTTCTCTTCCGCGTTCAACTTTGCTTGGTCGTGAATATAGTATCTATAATTAGAGATAGCAACTGAATTATCTGGAGCAACAGGTAAAAGAGCAGGTAACATCCATAAATCGGTATCCCAAAAGACCATACCTGCATAAGAGTCTGAACTTAAACCACTAACACCTAAAGCACTAGTTAAGTTTTTAGCAGAAGATCTGGTATTTGCTAATAAATGGTAAACACTAGCTTCAGCAGCTAAACTTAAGAATGGATCGTTGGTAATTTCCACTTTAGTATCAGACCATAACTCAGCCCAATGATCATCGTGAGATTCAAGTAAGTCATCCCAAGTTGACTTTGAAGCATTAAGTGCAACATTCTTAGCTTCAGAGAAAGTTAAGGATGATGAATTTGAGTAGAAAAGGTCATCGGAGACAATACCGACATATTTAGTAATAGAAAGTGGATCTTTATAATCATTTTTCAATAAAACAGAGGTTGATAAAGAGACATTGAAATCAGAAACATCAAAAGAGGCATCATTATCAGAATCAAAATCAACAACGGAGTAAATGGTAGCCTTCTTATAATCCACACCTTCTGGGTGAATTGTAATGAAAATACCATCATCATCAAAATCAACATCATCTAAAACACATCTTTGAGAAGAATTGAAATCAATGAAATCAGTTAAAGTAACATTTAAACCTTTAGTTGAATTTGTTGAAATTTCCCAATTAACTAAACCTAAAGTTTGAATTTCTCTATGAGCCACAACAGAAACCTTGACATCAATTAAATCTAACCAAGTATATGACGTAACCACTAAGCCGTTCCACATATCCAACTCCTGATAATAATTTGAAATATTTCCAAAACCTGTTTCATTAGTCAATTGAGGATTTAAAGAGTATAAAGTATCATTAACAGTTAAACTAATTTCAAATGATGTCCATTGAGGAACAGCACTTATAACACTTTCATACCCATTTTTCAATAATTCAGGGAAATTAGTACCGGTAGTATTTTCCTGAGCATCATAAAAACCTGCAATGAAAGCACCAGAGTATCTTTTATCAAACAATGGCCAACCATTATCCAATAAAGCACTTGTTAAATTTTCATTTTGATCATATGTGAAACCAAAACCTAAATTTGGAAGACGAGATCCAATATAACCATTAGCAACATATGGTTGCTCGACAAAACTATTATACTTCTTATATAAAGTTGTACCTAAGATTCTATCCTCTTGCATGTAATAAGATTCTGTATCCTCATCATAATAATCAATATTCTTGTTAGTTGATGAAGTATTAGAAGATCCAATACTACAAGAAGCGAGTGGTAGAGTCAATGCTCCTACAGTAAGTAACGAATGTAAAGATAAATGCATTAGGTACAATTGATCAAAATCAAAAAAAAAATTCTAAAATAATTAATATAATAAGAATTGAAGAAATGCAAATGCAACCAATTTTTTTTTTTCACTTAATTAGGACTAAAAGTATAATGATAAATACAAATAGATGAAGATACAAAGATTTCAAAAAAAAAAAGAAGAAAAACTTTCAAACTTATATAGTATGACTTAATAATCAGCAAATTTGAAAATACAATAGAACTCTGGAAAAAAGCTTCTCCACGTTTTGTGGTCTTCTTAATGCAGATTTTTAAAATTGAATGATCACCTCAGAAATACTAGACAGAAAATCTTAAATAGGAATTAAAATGAAACCGGACTTTCTTTCCAGGATACATAAATTAAAGCAGATGTTTAAATAATGCCCTTCTTGTTAGGCAATAGTAATGCCAAGTTAAGCAAAAAGCTGGAAAATTTCCATAAAATCCCCCGAGGCTCAATGTGAAATTTGTTACTTTGTACGTATTTTTTTAAGGGTCATCAGAGCCGAGCAGTTATAAAGCAATATAATATAGCAATAATAATCCGTAATTACTCAATCATTATATATCATTGTACATCATTATATCATTATATAATATATATTATATACCATTATATACATTATTACAGTGGAAGCATTACTATAAAACACCAATTAACATCCAATTAAACAAATAATTTAGCATGCTTTTTACTTTGTAACAGACCATGAAATTTTTCAAACTATATTTAGTACGCAAAATAAACCCGCGATAACTTTTCAACTGTAAATTAATTGGCTAACTTATTAACTCCTTTAATTTAGAGAACGTTCTATTATTGAAGCAGAGTGGATGTAGTTGCCTTACAATTAGATAAATATTAATCAAATAAAGTATATTATTTTATTCCATGGAATGCCGTCTATTTCTTTACAGTATAATAATAACAGTTCCAAGACCTGCACATTTCTATCCCTTACCAATTGATTAAATATCTGTAAACAATTCCAAATATAGTAATTATTACTGTAAACTGTTGCATTGAAAAATACAGAATCATTTATTGTTTAATGACTGATGACCCTCTTTTAAGGAAATTCAAAATTATATGTAATTATGGGGATAATTTCAATAATTTCAATCTAATTTATAAAATATATTAATTAATAAATATGAAACAGGGGGTCGGGGCAGTGTGGGGAAAATTCCGTTATAATAATTATTAACTGCCGTGGCTATGATATCCGGGGCATTTATGGGGCAAAGTAAAAGTCTGGAGAGAAAACAGTACGTACACGTACGTGTACAATGAGCAATTTTAGAGCCTGAGAGGGGTGAGCTGGAAAAAAAAATTTAATGACATGCGCACGTAAATATATTTCAATTATGTAATCTATAAAAATCTGGTCTGAGGTGTATTATGATATTTTTATTGACACTAACTATTTAATGACAGAATGTATACACATCCGTACATATATATATAGACAA
The DNA here is from genome assembly GCA_030567815.1 of Ogataea piceae. Classification (NCBI taxonomy): domain Eukaryota; kingdom Fungi; phylum Ascomycota; class Pichiomycetes; order Pichiales; family Pichiaceae; genus Ogataea; species Ogataea piceae. The sequence goes on along the minus strand of JAJLSX010000004.1, from coordinate 54,871 downwards.
ATAAAAGGACGCGTCGTGATTACTTCATAACTTACGTACCAACATTTTTTGAAAAATTTATCCATAACGAGAAAATTGTAAATAAAAGTAAACATTAATGTTTAAAAGGGCTGCATAACCACTAATACCAACGCCAGAAACAAAAAAAAACAAAAAATGTAAACAAAAAGTAAACAAAACAAACAAACCAAAACATCATTAAATTTTAATACTTATTTGATTTAAGATATATATAAATATAAGTTTTTTGTTTTTATATTCACTTCTTTATCAAAACTTAGTTATTAATAGTTAAAACAACATTAGACAAAATGAGAGAAGTTATTTCAGTTAATGGTATGTACAACTTAAATTTATACTATAGAAGAATGAGATCAAATGAATGGGCAAATTGAATGGCAAAATGAATTGGCAAAATCAAATAGGTTCAATTTTATACTAATATATATATATATATATATATATATCCATACATGCATATCTTTGTAATCACTTTGTATATGACCTTTATCCTACATCCAAATGTCTCTTCTTGTTATACTTGATGTTTTTTTTTTTTTGAAAATACTAACATACACGTAATAAATATATTACAATAAATTATTATAGTTGGTCAAGCTGGTTGTCAAATCGGTAATGCTTGCTGGGAGTTATACTCAATGGAGCACGGAATTACTCCAGATGGTTATTTACAAGAGGGTTTAGATAGACCAAAAGGTGGTGAAGAAGGTTTTTCAACTTTCTTTGCTGAAACCGGTTCTGGTAAATATGTTCCAAGAGCTTTATACGTTGATTTAGAACCAAATGTTATTGATGAAGTTAGAACTGGTAAATATCAAAATTTATTCCATCCTGAACAATTAATTAGTGGTAAAGAAGATGCTGCAAATAATTATGCAAGAGGTCACTATACCGTTGGTAGAGAATTATTAGATGATATTACCGATAGAGTTAGAAAAATGACTGATCAATGTGATGGTTTACAAGGTTTCTTATTTACCCATTCATTAGGTGGTGGTACTGGTTCAGGTTTAGGATCATTACTTTTAGAACAATTTTCAAATGATTATGGTAAAAAGGCTAAATTAGAATTTGCAGTTTATCCAGCACCTCAAGTTTCAACATCCGTTGTTGAACCATATAATACCGTTTTAACAACACATACAACTTTAGAAAATGCTGATTGTACATTTATGGTTGATAATGAAGCCATTTATGAAATGTGTCGTAAGAATTTAAATATTGCTAGACCAAGTTTCAACAATTTAAACAATTTAATTGCTCAAGTTGTTTCATCTGTTACTGCATCTTTAAGATTTGATGGTTCATTAAATGTTGATTTAAATGAATTCCAAACCAATTTAGTTCCATACCCAAGAATTCATTTCCCATTAGTTTCGTATGCTCCAGTTATTTCAAAATCAAGAATTACTCATGAAGCTAATTCAGTTGCTGAAATTACTGCTGCTTGTTTTGAACCAGGTAACCAAATGGTTAAATGTGATCCAAGATTAGGTAAATATATGGCTACTTGTTTATTATATAGAGGTGATGTTGTCAACAGAGATGTTCAAAATGCAGTTTCAATTGTTAAAGCTAAAAAGACTGTTCAATTAGTTGATTGGTGTCCAACTGGTTTCAAGATTGGTATCTGTTATCAAAAGACTACTCAAACTGCTGAATCTGAATTAGCTGATGTTAATAGAGCAGTTTGTATGTTATCAAATACTACTGCTATTGCTGATGCATGGCAAAAGATTGATAGAAAGTTCGATCTAATGTATAAGAAGAGAGCTTTCGTTCACTGGTATGTTAGTGAAGGTATGGAAGAAGGTGAATTTGCTGAAGCTAGAGAAGATTTAGCTGCTTTAGAAAGAGATTATGTTGAATTAGGTGCTGATTCATTCCCAGATGAAGAAGAAGAATATTAGTTAAAACTAGTGTAATAATAGAATTATTATATGTTTTAATTTTTTAATTTTTTAGGTTCTATGTCTTTTCTTCTTCTTCTTAATTTAGTTTTTACTTATTGATCCTGGGCGAGCGATTCTTTCTTTTTTATTATTATTATTCTTTTTATCTTTTTATCCTTATATTTTTATTTTTGTTGAAATCTTTCACCTTGTGTCAGACCCCTCTCTCTTTTTTACGTTGAGAGGTCTTACTATTTTGTGAAGGGTTTCACTATTTACTTAGCTTCGACTTTTCAATCAACTGGACACAGGACATTATACTTTTTTTTCTTTTCCTGTCTCTTTTGTCCTTTTATTATTGAAACTGTGAGCTTTGTACTTCTCTCCTACTAGTATTTTTTATATCTTTGTTGTTTAATAATTTATTATACCCCCTTATTTTCAAAGAATTGTCTATTACAATTTACACACACACACACACACACGCACACACACAAATACCACATTTATGAAGTAGCCCCGGATTTAAGCGGGGAAAGACCCTTATCTCCCAAAATGTGAGAGACAAAAGAAAAAATTTCAATCAGGGAAGTATAAGATAAAGAGAAGGAGTAAATTGAACTACAGGACTTTGTAAATAGTTATAGACATTGTTACAGTAAAAGTACTTATTTGATATATAACAATACTTGAAGAGGTTTTCCCCTAATTCACTCAACATGTTGGTGAACTGATGGAATGAAACAATAATGTATTAAAGTCTTCTCTTTAAGTGTAGAACTGTAATAATGCATTCTTAAAAGAGTAATTGATAGACTGTAGTTCAACTGGTATATATAAAAGTAAAAATTAATAAATACTGATAAATTAAATATACTTAAATGTTTAAATTAATGGAGAAAAAACAGCAATTTTTCATAATTATTAAAGGTTTAGGAAATATATTTCAAGACAAAATTAGTTACACCGCGACTCTTTCGCTAGTAGTGGCAAATTTCGCTTTTTATATGTAAATTTTAAATATTTTTAATTAATTTGATTTGGCTTCTATACTATTCAACCCTTAGTTTATACCAGTATCAAAGTATAATATCTGTTTAGTTTTAAACGGATTAGAATAATTTACTTCTTGTGACATTAGTTTCATTTTAATTTGGTTTATCGTAGTTCTTAATTGATATGAGATTTCCAGTTTAATTTTTCATTTATTGATAATTAAGAGAAAAAACGAGGAAAGAAACGTTTCCCATTCAAACCCATCAACACCCATCATAAATATAACATCATATAAATAAATTTAAGCAGGACGTTTAACCTGTATATTGATTTTCACAAAAATGGAATCGACTGCTACAAACCAACCTAGAGTCAAAAAGACCAGAAATAGACTACCCATATCATGTGAGGCATGCAGAAAGAAGAAGATGAAGTGTGACAAGCAGAAACCATGTTCAGCTTGTGTCAAGAACAACAGTGAAGATAGTTGTAGATATGCGGTTAGCTCATCTGAAAGTTCAAATAAAGTTCAACTCTCTAATGAAGTGATTAAGTTGAAAATGAAGATAAATAAACTTGAAAAAATATTACAAGCAAATCACATTGATTCAAATCAGTATAGTGACATATCTTTTGCTATTGATGATTCAAGCCCTGAGAGTAATAATTCATCAACTGAAGATGATCCTGTAGTTCATTTAACAGAAAAATTCGACAAGATGTTCTTCAAAGAGAACAGATTACATCACGCAGGTACTACAACGTATGGTACTTTTTTTTCAGGCGATAGGCAACTAGGTACACTATTCGAAAGATATATGAATCGTCATAAAGAACAATATGCCGATTATATAAAAGCACAAAAAGTGAAACTTGGAGATTCAACCAATATCAATGAAACAAATGCTAAAAAATATGCCTATTCAGATATTGAATTTTGTTTTGAAAGTGCCAATGAAAAGATAACTTCTTTAATTGCTAACGATACTAACAATAGTAGATCGTTTGATACATTGAGACAAGTGAATGCAAAACTACCTCCTATGTATGTCATAAATGCATTGGTTGATAATTTTTTTGAATATGCTTATTATTTAGTTCCATATGTTGATGAATCCATATTTAGAGAAGATTTAAGTTATGTTTTGTTTGCAAATAGTGATGGAAATCCATTCGTTCATATGAGCCATATACAAAATACTTCTACAATTAGTTTGCTCTTGATTATTTTAAGATTCAGTTATCTCACAGTTGACGTTGATGCATACTATGAAAATCCAAGACTTATTAAAAATGAAAATATAGCCACTATGATTAGACAAAACATTAAAATTGAAAGTGATTTTGTTGAACTTGCTAAAAATTTATTGATGTCATTACCAAATACAGAAAGTATTTTTAAAAAAGTCACTTTAAGAAATGTCCAAGTTTTACTATTACTAAGACTTTATCAAGGTTATTCACCAGAATTGAATCAAGAAAGCTATGACTCATCTTTATCTCTTAGTATCATTATTCAAATGTGCAGAGTCACAGGTGCCTATAGAGATCCTGATAACTTCCCTGAAGTTTTCACAGATTTCAAAGTCTCTAACCTCTGGAGACGTATTTATTACAAGTTACTATATTTAGATACTATAAACTCTTTCGATTTTGGATCGCCATTGATTATCTCAGATACAGAGTATGATATCAAATTACCAAGCTTGGATGTGAAAGACACGAGAACTTTGAAAAATTTCAAGAGAGGGCTATCTGTCAACATCTCCGACAAGCAACTGAAATCGTTGGTTATTGAAAATGCAATCAATAGAGATATCGCACTAGAACAACGTGCGTCGATATTAATGAGAGAAGCTATTAAACTATGTAACAGTGGTACTAGTTCGGCTTTCAAAAAATCAGCTTTCCTTAAAGTTATTAGTAAATTTGATCATTTCCTTGAGACCGAAGTTCATGGAATTTATGAACTTATTGATGGTAATGATTTACCTGGTAACTTTAGAATTGATGATCCAATTGAAAGAATTTTCAATATTCCAAAAGTTAGAAAATTTGAAATCAGACTTAATCTGTTGTCGCTAGTTGTTGTTATGAACTATCTTTTATATCTTAACGAAGATGAAGAGAACACAGAAGATAGAGTGAAATTCTCTGTCAAGGCAACAGAAGCATCGCTGATTCTTTTCAAAGTTAATTTCGAATTTTTAGAATATATCAATGGATCGGAGGCATTGGATGGAGATACACCTAAGTATAAAGGTTTCAAAACATTTTCAAATCACATGGAATTTTTAATCACAAGTAAAATTCAAACCAACTGTTTGAGAGCTCTTTTATGGATATTTTCAATATTTTTGAGAAATTCATCTACAGATGATTCAAGCTTTCAGTATATATTAAGTCGGTTTGGAAATAGTACAGATTCAGTGTCAGTTTTGGATTGGATCAATTCTGGATTTTCTGATACAGCGGATAATGATAGATTTGAAAATATATTATTTGGATATTTGAAAACATTTTATTTAGGATCTGTGAAGCAAAAAGATAAGTTTTTCGACCTATGGAGAGGAAGTACATTGATCAGAATTTTTGTTAACTATTTCAAAACTTTCAGAAAGGAAAGATTTCAAGATTTATCAAGCTTTAATAATGTAAGTCCTGGTGTAACAGCGAAGAAAGAAACTCCAGATCCTTCTGGTACATTTGTCACATCTGAAAGTATCAAATCTTCTACTGGACCAGAATACACCGATCAGAGTTTGAATGATGATTTTACATCGTTAATCAATGAAATAATGACAGAAGGTGAAACATATAATAAGACGGCTACAGAATTCAGTATGTTTTCATCTCAGCCTTGGAATAGCGCTACAAATGACTTCAGACCTGAAATTACACCATTATATGCAAGATCTCCGTATACTGATTTACCTTATCGCAACCCAAGTATTAGTCAAAATGCGAGTCACACAGGAAGTATAAGTACCAATAGCAAAACATATTCATCTCGTGGATCTACTTCAAGAACTGTTGATACTAATTCTGGTGTTTCGCCTGATGAGAAGATTGTTGATGATAAAGAGAATGGTGTTGGTTTGACAGGGGATCAAGACTCGTTTATTTCTGGTTCATATAAAGAGGTACTAAGTCCAGGATTGAGCAAAGAGTTAAACTTACAGGATTTTATTAACAGTTTGAACACCGACCAAAATTTCCATCTTGAATTCCCTAGCTGAACTATTTTCTTGCTCAGAATGTTTTTTTTTCTAATTCACTATTTATTACTCTGTTTTATTGTTTGATTTTACGTTTTCTTCAATATTTACTATCCCTCTTGTTTATAGTTTTTTAAAATATGAAGCAAATAAAAAATAAAAATAAATAGTAATATAATAAATATTTTGAGTGTATATATATGATGCGATAAAGTCTGTTAAATTTCAACTGATGCAAAGATACCAGTTGAACATTTAATATAAAATCCATTATCACCGACCAGCAGATTACTTGAACTAACATCACCATCAACACTACTTTCCCAATCATTTACATCCCACTTTAAACCTTTTGTAGTTAATGTAGAACCACCTATTAATGGTAACAATCCGACACTTTTGAGTTTTCTATGAGTTTTTGATATATCAGTTATACCTTCATCTTTTAATTTTTCATCGATTGTACTAAAATAATTTTCATCACGGGTCATTGTAACAAAATTTATACCTTTACGAATGAAAAGTATAAACTCATCAAATTCATTGTTTATTGTTATAAATTGGAAATTAGGTCTTGAAATACTACACTTTGATATCTTACTAATTGTAGCAATTGTTTGATCAAATCTTCCTCCAATTGTACCTAAAAGGAAAACTTGTACTTTAGATTGATTGATAGCTTGACGACCACTTGCAAGCAATTCTTTCTCTTCAAATACACTCAATTCATCATAGTCGTTATATGAATTAATATCAAACTTGGGAATATTAACTAGTAAATTGATCAATGTGATAACTTTATCTAAATCTGAGTAGTATTGAGAATACTGCGGTTTCACTGGAATATTATTACTAGTATAAAACAGTTTAACCTCATCTTCTAATGAATCCAAATCCCCAATGATAAAATTAGGTAAATAATTCAAAGGTTCTTTATCATTTTGTATAATATAGTGATATAGTTGATTAGCACCACCATCCCCACATATTTTAATACTTGAACAATCCCATATCTCAACAAAGAAACTAAATGGTATTTTTATCTTCTGATTCAAAATTGAGATAACTTTAATGTCATTTGAACGTGAATTGAAAAATCCTAAAGGATTAACTATATTAATATCTTGTACCCCATCAGATACTATAAAATCAGACTTGTGTAGCTGAGAAGGTGGTTCAATATGTATTATATCTTCATTCTCAATCACTTTAGGTGAGTCTTCAAGAGACATTCTATAAAATAACTGTATAACTCTTGTCTTTTAATACTTAACTAAGGAAACTTCTTCTACAGTAACTGAACAAAAAATAAAAAATAAAAATCAATTTCAATACCATTCAAATCGATCGTACGTCAAATATTCAAAAATTGAATTTTCTCGGTCTTCTGAGAAACGCAATTTTTTTTCTTTTTTTTTTTTTGTTTTCTCCCGCGAAAATCAAAGAAAAAATTTTTTTTTTTTGAATCTTTCCTCAATTTCCTAATTGGGTAATTTTGATTAAATATTTAGACTCTTTTTACTACACTTATCATCAACAATTTTTTAGTCTTGTAGACTATTTTATTGTATAATTTATATGGAAGTTTAAGTAGATTTTATAGGTATTGGGTGTAAAAGTAAAGGGTTTAGATTTTTTACTTGAGCATTAGTTTTTATTATTTAAAGTTAGATATATAAATTATTTAAATTGGGTGCTACAGTCTACAACATGAGAATGTGTTGTTTGTTATCATGAATATGAATTATAATTTATCATACTATCACCATGAATAATGGCTGTATTTGGTGTTTAATGTCTGACTCAAGAATCAATAGTAAAAAATTTGAACATATTGCCTATCACTTTATTTATTTATTACATTAATAAATTATAATAGTTATTTTAGTGAATCTAGTTTTTTTTAATTTTTTATAAAATTCTTTAAATAATTTTTGCCAATTTTGTATATATAAATAATATAATAATCAACCGCTATTCAATTAAACTGAATTCGGCTATTCAAAACTCATTCAAATATCTCTGAGAACTAGGATATTTGGTTTAACACAATATGGTTCAGTCAAACAATATCTATTATCATATAATAGACCGTATAAAATTATTGATACAAGATCGTAATACATATGGAATGATATCATTGTTTTTCCATAATATAACTTATAAGGAAAACTTATAGATACATTTCATGCTTGAACAATCTCCGAAATCCCATTTTGAATATCTACTAAAATTAAAAGTTCTATAAATGTTACATGAAAAATAATAATAATCAATGTACAATTCATACCTGGGCACCTGGGGTCCTGGAGAAATAAGAAAAATGAAACTTCTTTAAAATATTTCAAACGGTTATACTACATTCAATCTGCAATATTACAAATTACCAATTAATAATTCACAAACTGATAATATTTAAATAAAAATACAATTAAAAATAAAAATTAAATAATAGATGCTAAATAGAACTTTATTTGCCTAATTAGGAAAAACGGTTTTTTTTCAAGCGTTGTGCGTCTTGAAAAATTTATTTTTTAAATCTTTTCTTTATTCAAAATTTATACGTTTTTAAAATTACAATGGTTAAAGAACTAAATTCCGAGTAAAAAATAAAAGCAACTTTTGTATTCATTCTAAGGTTAAATAGTGTTAGTTGATAGTATTTAAACTCCCTCAATGCCAATACTCCGAATAAGCGATAAATTATCTAACCGGCAATTGGATTAAAGTGCTATATTCTATATCTTGTCGAGTAATTTTGTAGTAGTTGAATATGTATTCCAAGATTTAAGTATATGAACATATAGCAAACATACAGAAGTTTTTATATATATACAATATACACTCTGAAGTTTGGTCATATATAGCAAGAGAATCTTAACATTATGCTTGTTTCATCCCCATTACACAGAAGCTTGGCCCTGCCCAGTTATTCAATTCAAACTTAAGTAACCATATATGAAATAATGAAATCGAAACATTAAACAAAAGAAGACAACAAAAGCTATGATCTCATCCTTCCTTGTCTTGATTTAGCAGTAAAATAAGAATATTGTTGGAACAATAAATAAGCATATATATGAATTTTAAGCATATTTACACTACATACATAAGTCGTCTTTCAACATTGTTTATAATTGTACTATAAATATATAAAAGCTTTTGCAGTTATATAAAAAGAATAATAACACAATCAAATTATTTTGATCTGTTAGATGTCAATAAAAAATAACTGACATTCCGCGACCAAGATCTTTTGTTTAAGCGAATTAGCACATATATGTATTATGTACCACGATACTGAGAGCTATAGAAATATCACAAGTAGTTGAATTAATTATATATATTAAACAAATTCATATGTCTTTGGCTCTTTGGGCCGGCACATATTAAAATTTTTTGTCACAATTAGCCGACTTAAAATTGGCAAAATGCCACACAGCCACTACTATGTGGATTACATAATATAAAAATGTGTCAAAAATTTCATATATAATTTTAGAAATTGTATATATTAAAGGGATTTATTTAGGGATTTTTTCAGTAAAAACCAACAGAAGTGTATGACTATATAGATAGAAGTTAAATATATATATATAAAACCATATTAAAAGAAAAATCAGTACCATTTCGTAAAAGTAACACCGGCCAATTTAAACGTTACCCATTAAGAAATGTTACATGTCAAAAATTTTGACGCTTTAGTAATCCTACGCCGAAGAGAGGAATTTCATATATATTTTGGTTAGCGCGGATTTAATTATTTCTGGCTGAATTGGCCATATGTCGCTGAGTGTATAAACCAATGTAAATATATGTAAATATATGTATGTTATAATATAACTCAATTTTGTTTAAGTGAATTTCCAAGAGTATTTAACAAAGATAAATTAAGAGAAACAATGGGAAAAAGGGGGAATATAGAAAAAGATATACTTTCAATATCTATTACTTTTCCGAAACAAAAACCAGCGCAAACCAAACAAGGTTTTCACATGCAATTATATACGTAGCGATGCACCAGTTGAAAAGGGCTGAACTTGAACAAATTTTCTATAGAGGTGATACTAGAAACTTCTCCCGGAATGTAAAGCTTAGACCGCGTAATGGTTCACCGATATATAATTGGCCAAGCACCATGAATTCTTGATGCAGTTAAACTCCCTAAAAAGCTGGATTACTTATTTATAATGTATATTTGTGGTTCACCGAAGTTGGCTGTCCTTAATTATTCTATATCATGAGAATGTTGTACTATACCTTCAACAGACTGAACATGATTCTAATTACTCTTTGTATAGCAAGATGTCTTGAATATCAATATTCAAAGCGTCTAACCTACCAAATACCTAGAAGAAACTCATCTCCCCAACTATACATATTTATGATATTATGCTTAAATAATTACGATTAATTTTCTTCGCTATAGAAACAAAATTTTACATCGTGTATATAACCATAGCTTTCAAGTACAAAGGCCATGTATTACTTTGCACTTTATATGTATGTCATGTAATCCTAATATAATAAAAATTTATATAACTGACATAATTTAATTTTGTAAGCCTTTAATCCATTCAATATATTGTATTTACGTAAAATAACAATCAAATATATATTATATATTATATATATATGTCAAATTATTGTCCGTATAGTTTTATCATTAAACAAAATCTGACAGGGAATCCTGACGTACGTGCGTGTGCGCTATCAAGAAATACTACTCGGTAGGGGGGAAAAATAATATGGCACGTAGGTACTAGGGGGGGCGCGGTCGCGGGCTTGGGTATCCCAAATTAGCGTTGCCACATACCACATAATTTGAATGATCATTAATTGTGGTTTTTCTATTGGCCCCTAATTAAATATATATTAGATATTAATCTAATACCTATATAAATTTTGACATTTAATTATGTTTTTAGCTCGTCTAACAGAAATAGTTATAATAGAAGGAATTTTATAAATAATAAATATTTAATAATACTTGTCGTTAAAACCCACATGTAATATATATAATAATAAAGATCAGCTAGAAACCTTCTCAAGTTTTACATCGAAGTCGTTATTAATAAGGTACTGGATGTATGAATAATCGTACCCGGATGAAGGATTTTCGTAAAATGAGATAATTACTTAACGATCCGGACGGAACTACCCACAAATTAATTATTTATAATTTTAAGAGTAAATAGTAAATAGTAAATATTTTTAATCTCCACCCAATAAACGTAATCTGAGAATTGAATTTGAAGGTTACCGATGTAATATACCTATAACTATTCGGATACTTTATTTTCTTTTTTTTTGTTCTTGATTGAAGAAACTATACCAATAAATCAAAAATTTATCTACGTAAATTTTTTAGTCAAATTGAAAATTTGCTGAAGGTGCATATATTTTTAATAAATAATAAATTATAGTACATATAATATATTGTGCATACACACAAACACAATTTTTTCGCAATAGTTCTGAGTTTTTCTACTTAAAAAGAGCAAGAAACACAAAGAAAAATAGATTGAGTACTCTGCATATATATGCATCTGACTTGCATATGCGCATGTATTAATTTTAATGCAAGTCGTGTCAAACAATAAATTACACTCCATCAGATAGAATTATAGTTGAGCTATTTCATATTTAAATCACTAATTTGGTATCTATAGCTTATATTTTTCATTCGTGTTTTAAGCCTATTCAATTCTTTATTATTAGCTGTACTTGCATGCATTGTCTACTTATTGTATCGCTTTTTTGTAGTTTTTTTCTCAGTATATATATTATATTTTAATTTAATTAGTATATTGTTACGGGTACCCTTTTTTCATTTGATTGAAAGTGGTGTTTTTTTTTTTTGAAAACATATAAAGAGTTTGTAATATCCTATATACGAATTAAATTTATTCCCAAGTCCTCTCTATATAAGTCTTGTTTTAAAAACTTCTGTTATTTATTATAGTAATTTATAATACATTCAAACAATATGCAATTATCTACATTATTTACAATTACAGCTTCATTGATAGCTTTTGCAAAGGCTAACGATGAACCTGATAGAGTGTTGACATTCTTATCAGATATCAGATACCGTAACAATACAGCAGTCAGTGAAAGACGTATGAATAGATTAATGAAGAGAGATACTTCAGGTATTTTAGTTGAATCCGACTTCCATCAAACATTAATTACTCTTCCATTATACTTGGGTACACCTGGTGTCAAGACATACTTTGCTGCTGATACTGGTTCATATACTACATGGGTTGCAAGTGAATCACATTTTGGTTCTTCAAACACTCTATGCCAAGACTCTTCATGTTTTGAAAGTTCATCTTCTTCAACATTTGCTACCGTTAACGACGATTATAGCATAGATTACGTTTCTGACTTTGGTGCTTCCGGATCTTGGGTTACTGATATAATCTCCCTTGATGGTTCTACATCAACTGAATTTAAATTTGGTTTAGCAGATTCTACTTATGGTGATAACGGTGGTTATTCATTCACTGGTCTTGGTTATTCAACAGACTATGAAGGTAAAAATACAATGTTATTAGACACACTTGTCAGTGGTGGTATCATTGATAAAAAAATCATGTCTTTTTACTATGACGTTGATGAATACGATTGGGGTAGTGAAATTATGACTACAGGTACATTCACATTTGGTGGTTATAATGAAACTGCATCAAGTGATCTAAGATTCTTTAATTTATCATCATCAACAAGATTATCAATCGAATTTGATAGCGTTTCATATAACTCTGAAAGCGTCTCAGCGGCTGACAATAAAAATATCTTAATTGATAGTGGTACTACATCTTTATATGCCAAACAAAAATATTTGGACGTATTATTAGATGGTGTCACCAATGATGCAACTTATACTTCATTCTTTAAATGTTCTGATTACACTGAACATAATTTAGAGATTAAATTAACTGAAGAATCTACATTAAAAATCCCATTATTAGATTTTGCTTGGAGATACTACGAAGACTCTTTAGATTTATGTCAAATAATGGTTGATACATTAGAAGACTCTGAAGATATTGAAATTATCTTTGGTCAATATGGTTTAAAAAATATACAAACTGTTATTGATATTGATAATTCAACTATTGGTTTAGGTCCAAGATCTTCAGGTTCTAGCTGGGCTTAAACAAAAAAAAAAAAACCATAATCGCATTTAGGAGACAAAATATTCAAATAATCTGCTGGTCATTATTAAAATTGTTTATTAATCTCTCTATCTATCTAATACCTTAACCTTATATAATTATACATAATTATACATATTATAAACAAAGAGAACAAAAAAAAAATACTATACTAAATATTAAATAATAAATTTCAAACTAATTTCAGTCAACTATAATGCATAAATTTGACTAGAAAAGCTTAAAATGATAAATGCATTATATATAAATTTCAATTCATCTGTAATATATCATCTATAATGTCTTCCATTGATTTTGGCGCAACTACATATATCGCGCCTAGTAAATTATCGGGTACCCTGTTCTCAAAGGAGAGATGAATATAAGCAGTGTAATTGAAACTATGTGGTTATTATATACTCTGCGTATAAACTATAGGATACTCTGTATATCACGTCGTGGTAGAATGACTGACTACTGGCGGGAGTATATTTTTGCAAAGTGCACACCAGCTGTATACCGAATGTGTGGCGCACGTACCCGATGTATTGTGATAAATGATTTTTTACGAAATGATTATATGAAAATTTAGATTTTAATGGCTTTAAGGCCACTTTACTTTGAATTTGGATTGTTTTAATCTTAGTTACCCTTTTGATAAATGTAATATTTTTGTTGTCTATTTACAATGAGTTCAAATTAATTTCCTCCCCATTTTAATATAGCTATTTATTTATAGGGTATTTGAATTAGTTAATGCAATTGCCATCATTAGATAATAGAGCTAAAGGTTCAATTTTAAGTTACGAATTCAAATAGATGCATATATATGGCTCATGGGTTTTATTTTTTTTTAAGTTTATTTTTATGCAGTAATCTATTATCATTTATGTTTTGTTAGTTTTTTTTGATCCTTTTAGGGGTTGTTTTATTAATTTTAAAGGATCCACGGTGCATGCCGGTTCTAATTTCGAATTTTAAATAATATGTATATTATATACACTTTTCTTAGTTTTCAATTTCTTCTATTTTGTGATTTAAGGTATTAATCATGAAAGGTAGCAGGCTATCTCTCCTGAAAATCTTTAAATATACAGCACTGTTAAATATATGACAAGTAACGGTATTAAGATAATAATTTAAATATACTGTAGAGTTATATAAGATATACATCTATTCTATATAGTATATATCTTTAACGAGAGAGACGGATATTATTTTTTGACCGATATTGGTTCAATTATATATACCAATTTAATAAAGTTATGTGTATTAATATTGTTTTACTGCATGAGAAAATACTTGGCGCATTAGATAATCAATATACACTACTATATAATATATATATGTGTGTATATAATTCATGTTACTTCGTTTGTGTACAATCTCTAATTCATATACTTAAGTGCATATATATTATATACACTTTCAACATTTATATTTAAACTTTGCAGTAATTTGCAGCTTAATTTGATTGATTAATTGTAAAGTTAAAGTATAATATTATACTATATATCATGATACTCTCTAGTACTATAAGTAATTAAAGTTTAATACCGGACAAGCGTAAATATTCATTTGAAACAGTGTAGTATCACCATACCTATCACATTGTATCCCATTTACTATTTATAGGGAAATTATAGTTATAAGGAAATTATAACTAAGTTATATATATACGTCTCTTTTTTATAGGCGGTGAAGAAAAAAATATGTAAATATGAAGTAAGCAAAATATAAGGAATTACAAAATAAAAACAAAACAAATGGAAATTAAGTATAAAAATTAAGTATGTATGTATTATTTATTATATTATTTGTTTTTTTTTTTAATTTCAAACAAAGTATTTGAATTAAAATCGATAAAACACACACAAAAACTTGGGCAATAAAGATAAAGATAAAAATACACCAGTCTAAAATATACAACGAAATAGAATAGGAAATAAAGTAATTAGTTAGTTAGTTTTTTTTATTTTTTTTTATTTTATTTCAACTTTTCTGTTTCCTAGATGTATTTTCAACAATTGGTTCTGCATAACCACCTGGCACTTCTTTATCATAAGCTATTCCACAACTTTCTAATCTTTTAAAAGTTTTCTCCTTTTGGTATAATCTCCATCTAGTTAATTTAGCAGATTCGTGTATTTGGAAACCAAATATTTTTGGTGTATAAATTTCAACGGCATGAGGTGGAATAAATTCAGGATATGTTTGGAAAAACATTGCTGGGAACGTCGTTCCAAAAAATGCACCATCTATTGATGAATGCCTAGAAGATTTTGGATTATATAAATCTTCACAATTTGGACAGTATAATTTAACAGATGAAACTTTTGGTATATCACTTAAACCTGCTGGTAATAATGGTGTATGTGAACAGTGAACTCTTGGACAATGTCCAAAATCTCCATTCTTATATTTTTCACGCATTTTACTTAATCCTTTTAAAGTAATAATATATCTAGCATGAATTAATGCGTATAAAAACTTTGCATTATCTTCTAATTTTGCTCTAACTTGTTCAGGTTGATTCTCACTAATTTGTGATCTATCCGTTATTAAATCAACTAAAAATGAAACTCTATCGACAAATTGACTTAAACCAGTTAAATTAAATCTATCTGTAATATATTCAACATCAATATCACAAAAATATTCATTACCACGAGTTCCTAAGAACCAATCAATCCAGTATTCGGTATAGTCTGAACCGGAATCACTAATATATTCTGGTGATGCCATACTTGATTTACTATTATTATTATTATTATTATTATTATCTGTATTCTTCTTCTCCTACTAAGTATTATGTTTCAACTATGTTATTGTTGTTTAATATTTGTATCTTTAATTTATGAGTGTATGCTTATCTATTTTTATATATATTAATAATAAACCTCTATATTTTCTCTATTAACTAAAAATGACAACAAAATATTATTCAATTCTTTTTTTTTAAAATCAATCTTTGTATATATACCATACTAATTTAAGTTATAAGATAAGCACATAAACGATTAAACTTGATAATCAAACAACAAAATGTCAAAGGCCAAAAACCAAAACAAAAAAATTTAAAAATTTAAAAATTTAAAATTCAAAAAAAAAAAAAAAAAAAAAAAAAAATTTTTGATTGATCGTTATTAAACCATAAATGTATCATGACAGTAACACCTTTTGTGAATTGTTTTTGTTTTGTTACATTTTCTGTTTTTTTTGTTTTTTTCCTTTTCAAACAAAAGAAGGAATTGTGAATTAATATCATATACTACTAATAGATTTTAACTATATATTGTTAGTACAAGTCAATGCAACATATTGTTTTTGGAGTCTTTTAAGGGAGAATTACTTTAATTTCTTTGTTTTTTTTTTTTTTTTGGTCTTACTAAGAATTTTACTGCTAAATTGACTCATTCAATTTTCATCATATCCTTTTTGTCTTGTTGCAAAAAATGTATTTTTTAAGTACTTCATTACCAGAGTTTAACTCCTATTTTATCTCGATAAATTCTTCAAATGAGTATGTTGCCACTTCAGGTAACAATGGGAATATAACGATCAGATCAATGAAAAAATTTCTTTCTTTAGTGCCGGAAGATTCTACCCCAGTTCCTGATAATGATACCGAATTGAAATCAGAGGCCAACGGTAATGGTACCAGTGTAGAAATCAAAGGAGATGATATATCAAGTGAAATAGCAGTTGCAAGAGATTTACAATCTTCTCAAAAAATTAGAAAAGTTGATATAAAGCAAGCTCAAGTGGCAGATCATTTCTTAAATGTTAGAAGTAGAAGTAAAATAACTTCTTTAAGATACGCAAATTTAAAATCCAATGATGGATTACTTGTTGCAGTTTATAAAAATGGAGAAATATATATGATTGAAAATGCAAATAGTGCACGTGAAAATAAAATAACTCAGATATATAAACATCACCAAGGTTTACTTTTAGATTTTTGTTGGTCTGCAGATGATCAACTTTTAGCATTTTCTTCTTTAAACAATGAAGTTATAATTTATGATGTTTTATACAAGAAAATATTAACGATACTATATTTACATAAGTCTCCAGAGAATGGAGATTCAAGTATGCCTGTTAAGGCAATTTCATTCGATCGCAATTCAAATAAATATTTAGTAACACTGGGGGATGATCACATGGTTAGCTTTGTTGAATATAGTTTAAAAGAACATCCTGAAAATGGTAGAGAATTAGAATATACAGTGTCTCATAAAATTTCTGATTTAATAAACAGTTATAGATTAAATAAAACAACAATAAGAAAAATATCATTCACAAGAGATGATAGAGTCATTTCATGTCCAAATACATCAAAGGGTAAAACTGCATATATTTCACTTTTGAAAAATCAAATTCCTAGTCAAGATTCTCATTGGGAAAGTTGGTGTAACTTAGTTGGTCGTGGTTTCAAATGTGCAATGACTCAATTTTCACCAATTGTTTATACGAATCCATCTTATGATGCCGATTTTGAATCACAACCAAATACTTCCAAATACTATTACATTTTAGCTACGGCATCAACTGAATCAACAATCGCTATTTGGAACACCGCTACTGCTGCTCCATTGATAATCGCAAATGATGTAAGCTTGAATCCAATTCAAGATATGTGTTGGAGTAATGATGGGAAATTATTGTTTATAACTACAACTGGAGGTGAATTAATGATTGGAGTTTTTGATGATAATGAATTAGGTACCCCAATAGCGATAGACGATAAAGAATGTGGATTTGTGAACTTGGATGATGATAATTTGAAGCAAAAGAGACAAACAGCTATTGAATGGCTTGCAAAACAACCAGAAGAAACTAGATCATCATCAAATACTACAAAAACCACATCCCGATTCCTCGTCAAGCCTGAAAAAATTGAGGACACTACTGAAAAATCTGTTACAAAAAAGGATGACACAGATTCTACTGCCTTTAATGAAAAACCAATAACTTCCACCACTTCTGCCACAGACACCGATACAAAAGTGGAATCTGAGACTCCTATAGCCTCAGCAAATATTTCATCAACAACTCCACCAGCTCCAGTGCCAATTGTCTTGAAGAATGGGAAAAAGAAGTTACAACCAACTCTTGTTTCTGGTAGCGGCAAGACTGCATCTCCAGAACCTCCAACGTTAGATTCTAAAAAAAGACCACTTGCTGCAACACAATTTGATACCCCGTCTTCCTCAGTTCCTAAGGACTTATCATCTAAAGTCAATAAGATGGTAAAAAATAACGAAGCATTACAACCCCAAACTTCCAATGGACCACCTACAAAGAAGAAGAGAGAACTTGAACCAACAGAATTTATTGGATCTGTGATATTGAACCCTCAGTTATCATTCAGTAATGTACGTATATCCGTTTCTAAAGTGAGAACAAATATCAAACAATCATTGCCAGACGATGATTCTTCTTTCTTGGAAATAAGGAATGGAAATGGTCACGAATCTCAACCTACCAGAATAGCTCTCATCAAAAGACTATCAGAAGATTCCAGAAGAGAAATATTTGTAGACTTTATTCCTTTAAAAGTCCATTTAGCTACAGGGTCTTCCAATTACTGGGCCATATCTACAACAAATGGACAGGTTATAGTGTATGGATCTTCAGGTAGAAGACTATTACCACCTATGATACTTGGATCTCCTCTAGCTTTCCTTGAAATAAAGAATCAATATTTGATGGCAGTCACTAGTATTGGCGAATTGTTTGTATGGGACTTGAAAGCTCAAAAATCTTTGTTTAAACCTACTTCATTATACCCTTTATTACAAGTAATTTACAAGACTAATCAAGAAAATTCAACTGATTCTAATGGTATGATACTAGTGAATGGGGATTTATTGACTCGTTCTGAAAATTTGACAATGTGTTCAGTCACATCAAACGGTATTCCTATAGTGACTTTGAGTAACGGTAATGGTTACCTATTTAACCAGGACATGGACACCTGGTCTTTAATTAGTGACTCTTGGTGGGCCTTTGGTTCACAATATTGGGATTCAACTAGAAATGCTGGTAATCTCGATGGAGATTCAGTTTTAGGTTACTTGGAATCACATACAAATGAGGAGATATTAAGAAAGGGTAAAGGAAAATTCTTCAATAAAATTTCAAAAGTTATGCTTATGAAAGAAGGTTATGACAATCTTGAAACAGCTATATCATTGAACCATTTAGAGAATAAAGTGATGATTTATGAGTACCTTCAAGATGCAAAAAATTTCAAGAGTTTCCTAATTACATATGTTAAAAGATTAGGTGAACTTAACCTGAAGAACAGATTGATTGGGGTTTTCCAAGAACTTTTCATTGGACTTGAAGAATCTGTGTGTGGTATTAAAAAGAAGGAATTGCTCCAAGAGTTGATTTTATGTTGTTCTAAATTCAGAGATGTCCAAAGAATATTGATACAATTTGGTGAATCAATCAATCTTATTGACGATGAACTCTTATAATAGTTACTTATACTATATATTTTGAACATTTGTATATTAATAATAAATAACAATAATGATAATAATCTATGTATATAATTTTTATAAAACACCATAGGGAGATGTCACTAGAGCCTTCTCTAATCCATACCTAAAATCTTATAAGTCTCCTTCAAGTTCTTGGATGCTATTTCTCTAGCCTTTTCAGCACCTTGGCTACTCAATTTTTGTAAACGACTCTCATCTTTAATCAACTCTGTATATAGTCTTCTAGGTTCTTTCAAATCGTCAACCACCGCTGTTGCAACTAAATCTTTCAATTGTTTTTTATTTAAATCTTCAATCTCGCTCATAACATCTTCGGCACGTTTCTGCCTAATTGAAGAATATATAGTGATCAGATTTGCAATTCCAGGTCTTTCTATTGGGTCAAATGTAATTTTACCTTCTATAGAGTCTGTCGTAGCTTTATTGATTTTCTTTATAATATCTTTCTCGCTTTCAGTGATGTATATCTTGGACAATTTTTCTGGATCGGACTTTGACATCTTCTTTAGAGGATTCTTCAATGATAAAATCTTGCTAGTTGGCGCAAGTAATGTTTTTGGGATATTAAAGTGATTTGAGTTGGTTTGCTTATTGAATGTTTCTGCAATCTCTCTAGTAAGCTCCAAATGTTGTGCTTGGTCTAAACCAACTGGACAATGTGTGGTATTGAATAACAACACATCTGCAGCCATCAGCACTGGATATGCAAATAATCCAAGTTTTAATCTACCTGCTTCTTCCATGAAATTGGAATTAGATTTCAAGTCAGATTTGGATTTCCATTGAGTCATTCTATTTAAATTTCCCATACCTGTGAAACAGTTTAAAATCCATTGAAGCTGTGTATGTTCTGGAACTTCTGATTGATAGTATATAATGGCATCTTCTGGATTAATACCACATGCAATGATTGATGCGTATGCTTCTAATCTCTGTTTTTTCAAATTAGAATAGTCTTGTGGAACGGTAAGCGAATGTAAATCTGCAACAAAAAATATCAGTTTTGAATTGATTTGTTCATCTTTAATTTTGTTACAAAGCTGCCCCCATGTTTTTGTAGCACCCAAATAATTACCTAAATGGAAAGTCCCAGTTGGTTGTATACCACTGAACAAAGTTGAGTTTTCAGGTATAACATAGTTTGGATCTGAAACTAATGGAATGGTCTCAACAGTTGACTGCTGGCTTAAATGACGACCAGAAATATTCCAAAATGATCTATAAGATATCCTTCTTGAGACTTGTAACATCGTTCAACCTAGTTCTACTTTTTAAAGTTTCATAATAGCTTTAAAATAGAAGAAGTTATTTAAAAAATCAATCAATTTATTTATTTAGTTATAATCTCATGAGCTCAAATTGAAAATTTCATGGCCCCACGCGAGTTTACAAACAAACAAAAAAAAAAAAAAAAAAAAAAAAAAAAAAAAAAAAAAAAAAAAAAAAAAAAAAAAAAAA
>JAJLSX010000004.1:0-33505 GCA_030567815.1 Ogataea piceae | reverse complement strand
GATTTACATGATGATGCGTCAAAAAAGAGATCTGTCCCAGATGCCTCCGAAGACTTTTTTGCTTTCCATGATGACGATATAATACCACAAGTTCAAAAACACAAGAAGAGAAAGAAGGATAAAAAGAATAAAGACAAATCAAAACACAAATCTAGTCATAAATTGATTAAATCTGACTCAGTGGATCTCTTAAGTTCTAGTCCAATATCTACACCAGACAGTATTCCAGCTCTTGATACCCCAGCGATTAATAAAACGAAAGATACAACAACTGTTGTAAGCAAAAATAACTCTGATCTAGTTGATATGTTGGGTTTGAGCAGTGAAGATAGTGTTTTCAAGGGACAAGACTCTATATCAAACTCAAGATCATCATCACACACATCCAGAAGAGTTAAAAACATTAAAACCGAAGAAGATGCAAAAGACATCTCTTTCTTAAAAGAGTTAGATAATCAAATCAGTACACCACAAACACTATGGGATCTAGAATTCAAGAAACTTTTAGAACGCCATTCTGATATAGCACAGGATAATAATATTATTGAATTTTTAGGCCAACCTACCAAAGCAAAGAACGTGGCATTTGATTTGAAAGTTAATATTAGACTTTTGGGAATTGATTTAATAGCTGACTTGAGGGTTAAAGGATCAACATACTTTAAAAAGATAGTATTGCACGTGCTTCGTCTTGTAGAACAGTACAATAAAGAATCGGCTTTAAATGTAGACGTTGACTCTTTGGTATTTTATGTTCCACAGTCCAATCTAGTTCTCAAACAAGTCTTGAAAGTGGGTTCCTTAGCACAACTAGGTAATAAATGTGCACTGAATGAGAGTGGAGACGGGTTTTTTGTCAGTACTATACTGACAACAGAGCCCGAAGCATTATTTTTAAGAGATCAATTCAACCTAAAACGACTAAATGAGCATGCTACAAGCTCTTCCAACGAGAATCATGGTAATTTGCGCTCAGAATTAGATGATAATGTCGTCGAATTATCAATTGGCGATATGATAACTTCATCTGATCAAATTGTTATATCAGTTGAAAAATCGGTCACAGTTAATGAATTACTCCGACTTTACTTATTACGTGCTCGTCTACCCGAAGATTTAGATACTAAATTGAACAGAAATGGTATCATATTGAGTAAAGATGATACTATAGAGTCCGCCAATATCAAGGCTGAAGATAAATTACAAGTAGAATATGATAAAATTCAATTGAAAGAACTTTTGTCTAAAAGTCTTACACTGTCAGCCGAATCTGGTGATGAAGACGACTTTGATATTGAAACTATTAACGAGGCAGTTGATGCGAAATTGACATCTACTGAAAACCAAGATGATTATTTCACCATTAATATGAAAGCAAAAGATAAAGTTTCTTATAAGGTTCAAGTTACAAAAGCTACAACTATAAAGTCTATTGCAGATTATTATTTAAAGAAGGCTGGACTTCCTTCTAACTTGAGAGTGAAATTAATGTTTGACGATGAAGAACTTGACGTGAATCAAACAGTCTCTAATACAGAGTTAGAAGAGGATTATTTAGTTGATGTGGTTTTGTATTAATTTTTTAGAAAGTTTTTTTTTCTCTATGCATAGTTTTCTATGTAAATATCTAAATATACCCATGGTGAAATAATTGCCGATAAATAATTCTCATGATAAACGTTTAATGTTAGCTGTAGTCCAACCTTTCTCCTCAAGCTGACCACCGACAGGCGCAGTATCTTTACCTTCCAAGTTATTCATATTAGGTTTTCCTGAAACAAATGAGAAATATCCATCAGGTCCACATATGAATGCAAATGAAGGATCTGGTAATTTTTCACGAGTCTTGAAGAAATTGAACTGTTGGAATGCTGACTTGGGCTTCATTCTGAAAACATTATATTTCTGTAAAGAAGATCCAATAGCGCTCGGTTCTGTAACACTTTCAAATCCTCCAACTTTTGGAATAATCTCTTTACCATTGACAATGATTGGTTTTCTTGTGGTAGGGTCAGTGTCAAAATGGGAGTCCAAATTTTCTGGATTTTGACCTGTAATTTGTGCTCTAACCTCTTTTCTTTTTTGCTCTAACAATCTTTGCTTATATGCCTCATCACTAATTTTTAAATCCATATAACCATTGAAGTTTGGTAGTGTAGGCTTCAAAATATCCTTTGGTTTTAAATGAGACCCTTGATCACTAATGATATAGGTAAACTTTGCACGGCCGCATTTTTCAGCAAAATAATTTAGCGTCTTGAATTGTGGGAGTAACTCTGATTCAGATTTAAGTGATAAGTAAGCATGAACAAATCCTTTTGGAGGATTTGGTGAATACAAGAGTTGAAGAATTGGTAAAATACCAGTACCAGCACCGTAAAAGACATAGCTTTCCGGTTTTGGTAAATTCTCTGGATATTCTGGATCGGCCTCAATTTTAGATAAAAGTGGTGCTAATTGAGGTCTATCCTCAAATCTATTCAATGGATGATATGGTAATTTATATTCTGTATGTGGTCCTCTAACTTCAACTTCATCAAGTAATGTTTTATCGGTTAACCATTTAGAAAATTCCCCATTGGAGTATCTTTTCACAATGATAACAAATTTACCTTCTTCTTCAGGTTTAGACACTAATCTAAATTCTGGTTCTTTTGTAACATGATCCACACCTGCAACATAAACTGGAAGAGGAGTATAATGTCTAGAAATATTAATGTTTGGTTCTTTTATATCAATACTCCAAAATTTTTCACCATTGAATAATGTATGAGTCTTTGGAATCAAATTGTCACGTCTATTCTTTCTAGTAAGTTCAATAAGATAATGATCCTCATCAATTTGATACTTAAATGTTATACGGTATGGTAAAAACTTATCAAGTCTTAACAATTCATCATCTTTATCTTTATCCGGATCTTCATGTAGGTATTCATAATAGTATGCAAAATACATTAGCCCCGCACTTACAAGTATAGAAGGTAATAAGACTCTAAGTTTTGATCTCCCATACTTGGCTCTAATCTTATCTGCCTTAATCTCAGAAGGAGGTCTAGGAGCATGAAATTCATAATTGACTTCTTCCTTATTGTCCACTGGATCATACTTAAATTTTGGTTTTTGCATAAGATCAAGTAATTTAGGATCAATAGAAGGTAATGCACCAGTTTCTTTGGAACTAATATCTTGTAAGTCATTATTCTTTCCCTTTGATGATTCTAATGATGTATTTTCATTCCTACTTTCCTTGTCATCCTTATCTTTCTTACCTGAAGTTGAATAATTCAATCTAGCATGATTATAAACTGTATGTAAGTTAAGCGACCTACTTTTACCCAATATTAGAGTCCTACCTGAATAAAATTTCAAAGCCATTAATATATCTTTAATCCTATAACAACAAACTAAATCCAAAAAAAATGAAAGAATGAAATTGTAGAACAAATCAACATAAAAAAAAATTGATTGAATTTTACAATTACTCCACTTTTTACACTTTTCTACCGAATTTTCTTTTGTTTTTTATTATTTTTACTTTTCAAACATTTTTTTTTTTGTATTAGATAAGCAATCTTATAAATCTTTGTATTTTTTTTTTTAAATTTTGACTCTTTTCTTTTTGGTAAAAGTTATAAATCAGTGATTTATCGAAGATAAATAATAAATTTATTACTACTACGATTTTTGTTTATAAGATATTTTACAACAATTCATTTGAAGTTATATTGCTGGATTAATTATAAATGTCATTGGAATTACAACATAGTTTTGAAGGTCACACTGATAAGTGTTGGTCAATATCAATCCATAATACTTTACCACTATTGGCCTCTGTATCATCAGATAAGACATGTAGATTATACAATTTGAATACAAAGAAATTAGTGGCTATACTTGATGACAACACACATACAAAGACAATGAGATCGGTGGCATTTAAGCCAACAGGAGATTTCCCATCTTTGGCTATTGGATCATTTGATTCAACTATTTCTATATGGGGGAAAGATTCAGATTTGGAAGACGAAGAAGACATTAACAACAACGAATGGGTCTTGATGGCCATTATCGAAGGGCATGAAAATGAGGTTAAATCAGTGGCTTGGTCTTCTGATGGTGCATATTTAGCATCATGTTCTAGAGATAAGTCAATTTGGTTATGGGAAACTGATGAAACAAATGAAGAATTTGAATGTATTAACGTTATCCAAGAACACGAACAAGACGTTAAATATGTTGATTGGCACCCACATGTGAACTTATTAAGTTCATGCTCATATGATGATACATGTAGAGTTTTCAAACAAGACGAATACGATGAAGATGATTGGACTTGTGTTTCAAACTTGTCTGCAGCACAGGGAACACTATGGTGCTCTGATTTTGAAGATACCAATGGTTCATCTAGTATAAGGTTAGTCAATGTCAGTGATGATTCAAAGGTTAGAGTTTGGAAGAGACTGAATAGTGATAATAATGGTGCTAGCGATAATTTACCATCTACATTGAAAAATGAAGAAGAATGGATTTTAGAAAGTACTCTTCCTGAAACACATCATGGATCAGTTTATGGTGTTGCCTGGAATAAAAATGGATTGATTGCAAGTTGTGGATCTGATGGGAAAATTGTTGTTTATAAAGAAGACGTGAAAGGTGATGGTTCAAGTGATTGGAAAATAATAGCATCCAAGGAATTAAGTCATCAAGTTTCCGAAGTTAACTGTGTTAAATGGTGGACTGATGATCAATTAGCCACTGCTGGTGATGATGGTAATGTCAACTTATGGAAACTAGAAGGAATCTAATAAGTTACTAATAATTGTTTTACATTTGAAGTTAATGCATATAATTGATACATAGATATAAAATAAATTTTTTACTTAATATATTAATGTGACATTTAAAAAATATCTGAGCGATTTTTATTAATTATGCGAATATAATCATCAATATGAATAAAAGAACAACCATTAAAATGATAAGAATCCAAAAACACAACCTTCTTTGATTTTTATGATAATTGTTAGCTTTTGTTAAATTTTTACTAGCCATCCTCGTATCATGAAGTGTACTATATATATTAGATTCAATATTATCTATTATTTCTCCCTGTGATGTGACTAAACTTGATAAATCATGGAAAATCTCATTTAATTCAGATATACCATTAGTTATACTCTCTATACCACGTTCTCTTTCCTCTATTAATGATCTTTGATATTCCAGCTCTTCTGCATTGATAGGATCATATTCAATAATCAACTGCTCTTGTTGATTGTCACTGTTTGATATTTGATGGCCACGATTTTCTTCAACTAGTAAAAGTTCACCATTCTTCTTATCATTCAAATGACTTTCCAATATGGTAAATTTTTGTTGTAAAGAGTTAAATTCATCAAGAGAGCGTTTAATACTACTTTGTAACTTATCCTTAACGAAATTCTGTGATTTATTTAGTGATATAGAATCCAACTGATTCAATTTATTTGTATCTATTGATAGTTTCTTGAAAAATCCCATCAACTTTGATATTAATCCTATTGAATTTTTTTGATATTTAGTAATTGTAGTAAAATTCCCATTCTTATCAATTTGATCCTGTAAGTAGTTTAAATTCTTGTTTAAATTACTTATACCGTTATTTATATCAAGTAACTGATTTGATATACTATCATTTATAAGGTCAAATTCTGGAACATCTCTATAACTTGATTGCTCTTCTAAACTGATAGCACTGTCAAAGACAGAAGATGTTGAAAATGGAGGTGATGACATTATATATACTCTTTCAAACCAAAGATGAGATATTACCAGACTAATCCAAATAGCAGTTATATATACAATTGAATTGTCTTGTTAAATTAACGATTGATGTTTTTAAAAAAGGAGTGGTGGCGTAGGAAACAAAATAAAAATATTTTACGTAATCTTTGAAGATTTGCTTACAATATGAAATTTGTGTCATAATTTGTTGATTTCAAAGATGTAAATCAACTAATAAATAAATATGATTTAATATATATATATATGTATATGTATATATAAGTATACGTATATATACTGTAAATATTGCCTTTCATTCAAATATCATTATCTGATATATTACCCAATTCTAAATCTCCATCGTTATCAATATCAGGATCGTCTAATCTTAAACTTTCTTTAAACTCCAAATAAAGATCATCCTCTTGTAACTCTAAGAATTTTGAAAGATGAATAAAATCACTAAATATATTTGGATTTGAATTTTGTAATTTGGTAAATTTAACTAAATCTTTTCTTAATTTCATTAATTTATCTTGTAAGAAATCATTTTTCCTGGCCAATACATTATTTTGCATTTGTAAATTATCAATATCAGTTTGTAATTTTTCCTGTAAAACTTTTTTCTTTTGTCTACACTTGGAAGCTGCTATTCTATTTCTTTCCAAAACTTTTTGCTTTTTCCAAGCAGTTGTACCAGGTATAGGACCATCATTTGGATTAAATATAATTTCGTTATCGTATAGTAATGAATGTTGAGGTATTCCATCTTGGTTAACTTTAATTTCATCAGAGTCAACAACGTATACAGATTTTGGATGTTGTTGCTTAGAAACATCAGTTGGTGAATTGGATGATGTATTGGTGGATGGAGTTGAACATGAAGTTGATGATTGAGGTTCTTGTTTAACTTTAACTACTACCCTTTTCTTAGTAACTTTTTGCTGTGTATTTGATTGTGGAGTAATTTGGTTATACTGGTGTGGTGGGTCTTGCGTTGTAGGAACTTGGTGTTGTTCTGTATGAGATGAGGGTATGTTTTGTGGTTGCATTTGTAATTGTTGTAGATGCTGTTGATGTTCATGTGGATGATACTGTTGTTGATCTTGATGTTGATAACCACTTGAATCAACAGTTCCTGAAGTTTCAACCGAATGTAAACTAGTATTATCATCTTTTGAATGAGACTTGTGATACATCATTCTAATTTGACCAATCTGACCATTGGAAATAGAAACACGTCTTTTCAACTGTGGTTGGAAAGCAGGAGGTTGAGAGTTCCCTTGACTTGTAGTTTCGGAATAGTTATTAGGTTGAGTAAAATATGGATTAAAGGATTGTTGCTGCTGCTGCTGATAAGACATTTGTTGTTGTTGTTGCTGCTGCAATTGCTGCTGGTGCTGCTGGTGCTGGTGCTGCTGTTGTTGTTGTTGTTGTTGATGATGATGATGATGATGGTGATGTTGTTGTTGTTGTTGTTGCTGTTGTTGTTGCTGTTGTAACTGTTGTTGATGTTGAATTTGTAACTGTGCCTGATGAGCCAACTGTCTTTGTGTAAGCATCTCCAATTGATGTGCATTATTCGATAAATTTGATAAATCAGTAGAATCATTTTGACTTTGATAACCGATATACTGATTTAAATCACTCATTTCAGCAACTGGGAATTCGGAAGATGATATTTGAGACGGTATACTACTGCTATTATCATTTGTCGTTGTACCAGTGGATGTATTACCACTAGTACCACCTGTGGTAGATACTAAATTTGAATGATTAAGTGTTGGACTATTGGAATACCCACCTAAATATGATGTATTTGAAACTGTATTAGCACTATACGATGGATTTGAATTCATTAAAAATGAAGTTGAATATTCTAATATTGGAGGATTGGTAAGTAAGAAATTTTGAAAATCCTGTGGTTCAAGATGGAAATTCTCCAAACTTAACTGTTGTGCCTTTCTATTATTACTATTCTCCCTTCTTAAACTTATTGGCGAATCCTCAATATTTTTATCTCTTGGAGATGACATACTGAAGACAGAAACAAAGAAAAAAAAAACAACAAAATTAAACACACAAAAAACTAAATTTCTCTCCCAACTGAAAGATAATTTGATATATGTATAGATGTAATTTATTCTATACTAACTAATCTATACAAAGTGTAATTACAAAAAAAAAAAAAAAACAAAAAACTTTAAAAAAATTCAATTTCTTAAAAATTTACAAAAATTACAAAAATTACAAAAAAAACGTGTAATTTTCTGTCATTTAAAAAAAGACAAAAAAAAAAGACAAAAAGAGACTAACAAAAAAAAAAATGAAAATTAAAATTAAAATTAGAAATTTTACGAAAAAAACTTGAAATTAGATAAGATTAAGAAACTAACACAATAATACAATAATATAATCATACTTTAATACTTGTACATAAAAAGGAGGGGAATTATTAAGCATATATATATATATACACATATATAAATTATATTACTAATATAATTTTACATATGAAAATGTCATATCATCAGATAAATTTGATAATTACGTAATTTTTTCGGGTTTTATGCATTACTAAAAAAAATAAAAAAAAATAAAAAAAAAAGAAAAAAGATAAGCAAATTATAACGATGAATTAAATTATTATATAACAGAGTTCTAGTACAAGTAAGTGTACGTCTATTCTTTGGTATCTTGAATTTTAATTGTATTACCACCAATATCTTTACCTAAATAAGTTTCAGTAACTTTTTCAGCATCAATTTCATCACTATTTTTCAAATAAACATCTCTATAAAATTTCATTTGACCTATACTTTCTAAAATATCACTTCTAGCAGTATGAGCACCAATTTTAGGAGGTATTAAAAAGTGAAGTTTAGGATTATGTCTTTTAGCAAATTCCATAAAACTAGAAACGTCAAGTATACGATACATTAAGTAGTCTGTAATTTTTGGCATTTCTCTTAACATAAATAATCTATCCATATGAATTGAATTACCAGCAATAATACCAACACCTTTGGTAACATATTTAGCAATATATTCAAATAATTCATCTTCAACTTGTGTTAATGTCTTTTTTGAATTGATAACTTTTTCAGTTAATCCTGAATCACCGTGATGTTGAATACACCATTCATTCATTCTATCCATTTCTTCTTTTGGACAGTGAATAACAGATTCATAACCTTCTTCATCTAGTAAATTTAAATCTTTATCTGTTATTAAACAACAAATTTCAATGATATGATCATTATTATGATCTAATCCTGTCATTTCACAATCTATCCAAATAATTGGCTTTAATTTATTATATTTATGAATTGGATGTGGTAATTTAGTTGAAACTATTGGTTTGGCTGGTAATCTACTCTTTGCATCTTTTAAAATTGATGTTGCACTTTGTTTCTTATTAACTTCAGTTTTTTTTGCTTCTCCTTCTTCTAAAACTTCAATCTTTCTTTTCTTATTACTTAACTCTTCTTGAGTTGAATATTTAGCTTTACCAAATAAATTTAAAAATGAAAATGGTGACATTTTATTATTGGTGAAATTTATTATTCTACTACTATTTGAAAAATTTGATCTTCTCGTAAATGAATTAATTATAAGTTGTCTTGATGTACTTGAGAAAATATATTTCATATTAAACTCAACAAGATTATTATTATTTCTTACTAACTTAAACACAATCTACTACAATTGTATAAATCAATGCCTTTGTCCACTTGATAAATTTTGTAAATTAAATTTTTCTCCTTAAATAAATTTTGATCTCATTGTCTGAAAATATAAAAAAAAAAAAATTTACAAAATTTAATTATATATGCGAGTCGATAAGACGTCGATCGACGTATTATATTCTACGTATAAATTGTACGTACAACTCTTCTTTACAGATGAAGGATACAATGAATAAATAAATAAATAAATATATTGCTCTAATGGTATGAAGTTAATATATAGTATATGGTGTATAGTTTATACTATATAGTGTATAGAGTGATTTTAGAAAGTATTAAATCTTCTTACCAAAATAAACCCATTGATCATCTAATGGCTTCTCTTGTAATGGTTCCCAACTTTTCCATTCAGCCATTTGATGTAACAACTCATACTCATCATTAGCTTGAATAATTAATTCTTCAATTAATCCACAACCAATTTCATTCTCAATTCTTTCAACAACTTCATTATCTTGTACAATTTTTAACCTTGAATTTGTTAAATTCTCAACAGATTGCTTATATATTGAATCTTTTGGGAATTTATCATTTAATTTAGTTATTGTAGCCTTGTATAATTCTATTAATACTGGTCTTGGATTTGGATGTTGTAATATACCAGTTAATCCTGTTGGATTCCCATTGGAAGATCTCAACAATAACTTCTGTCCTTGTCTTAGTAAAGGTGTTATTCTCATACTTGTATACTACTGACTTATCTACACTGATATATAGAAATACAACAAATGTTAAAAACAAACCCCAAAAAAAAAAAAAAAACAGTAAAAATTTATAAAGGAGGAGTGAGTTTCCCCATTTGCAAAATTTCTTCTCAACTTTTTTTTTTGTCTCCTCTTCCCCTCATTTCCCTTTTTTTTTTTGTATTAAAAAAATTTTGTTCTTTTTAAAACAATTAAAGGCTGTGCAAATATGTATTTACAGTTTACAGTATATGGTATAGTAAGTAGTATTATATTGTTATATTGTTCTATTTGACCTATTTAAAGATTGGGTATTTCATCTAGGTATACAGCATTGTTTTGCATAGATAGATTTAATAAATTATTAAAAGCATTTGCTGAACTATCTGGTATTTGATTAACTTCATCTGTACCAGTTGAAGAAACTGATAAATTACTTACTGGTGTAATACTATCATTTGCTGAATTTGTTGTTTGAAATTTGTATTGGTGTCCATTAGACGGTGAAAAATGTGGTAATTCTTGTAATAATCCAATTGAGTTTCTTAAATTTAATATACTACTTAAGAATCTACTTGACATAACAGAGTGTATTAATGGTGCCATATAGACACTCGATCCAATTATATAGTAGTCCGATAAAGTTATAGTATCATTTTCATTTAATCTATTTTGTTTTCTTATTATCCAAAAATCAGGTTCTTTCACCATAGCTATTATAAATTCAATTCCTTTCATTTTTTTCAAATCTTGTAAAACTAATTCATATGGTCTTGATTGAAATCCTGCATCTGTGAATTGATTTTGCATCTTTAAAACTTGATTACTTGAAGTTCTATCAAAGAATGGTGATTGTGAAAAATATTCCAATACATTGTCTGTTCTTAATCCAAATGCATTCACCCACTCTGGTGATCTCCATTGTAATTCATCTAATTGTTGTGCCTCAGTACTCATATTTACCTTCCTTTTAACCTTAATGATATATATATATATACATACATACAACTATTAAAACACATAACAGAAACTTAAATATAATTTTCCTTTTGTATTTAATTTCATTTCCTTTAATTTTTTGTTTTTTGTGATTATAATACACCACTGCACCATAAAATTCGTTTCTTACTGACACACAAATTTAAAATGGCATAAATATTTTCTTCTTTGAAATTTTTACTTTTTTTTCTCGAAAGAGCAAAAGATCAAAATCGAATAAAACAAAAAAAAGTTTTTTATTTACACAAAACCTTTTTTTTTTTACCTTTTAATAACAAGTAGTTAGCATATATATATATATAGTATACTTCATACATTAGAAATCACCAAGATGAGTTTCTCC
This sequence comes from Ogataea piceae, assembly GCA_030567815.1. Classification (NCBI taxonomy): domain Eukaryota; kingdom Fungi; phylum Ascomycota; class Pichiomycetes; order Pichiales; family Pichiaceae; genus Ogataea; species Ogataea piceae. Next base: position 21,968 of record JAJLSX010000004.1, on the reverse strand, counting down.
ATTTCAAGACTATCCACTGGTTTAAGACCACTTTTAAATGCTCAAAGAGTTCAATACAACAGTGCTAAATATTTTTCAACTACGATACCTACATTCGCCAAACAATTAAGACCAGCTCCTAAAACTACAGAATCAGTTCCAGATGTTGCCACTTTCCTAGAGAAAATTGGTCGTAATGCTTCTGAACATGTTGATGCTTTTGAAAATGATTGGGAAATTTTTTGGAAAATGAATTCAACAGAAATGAAATCTAAAGGTATTGATGTTATGTCAAGAAAATATATTTTAGAATGGAGAGAAAAATTCTTAAAAGGTATAGAATTAGAAAAAAACGAATTAACTAAAAAGAAGTATGGTGGAGAAAGAAATTTTAGAACTTATAAAGCAGAAAAAAATATTAAAGAAAGAATTGCATTAACTCAATTGACGAAACAATTCAAAAAGACTCATAATGCTCAAATAGTTTCTGAAAAGAGATGGAATAAATTACATAGATTAGAAAAGGAAAAAAAATTACAAGGAGATGACGCTTAAATTATTGACCACTGATGGTTAATAAGTTTTTTCCGTTTCTCTTGCCACAAGTCCTTCTCATTTTGGTTACTTTAACTCTACACTGTACATAGGTAATGCATATATTCAGATATTTATATAGTATAACAAGTTAATCTATTATTATTATTATTATTATGTAATGTCACATAGTCAGCTATTGAGAAGTTTGTTTATATTTTTCAAGTTCTTCAGATAACCACTTTGCTTGCTTCTCCATTGTTTCCATTGTAAGTGGATGTCTATCTTCATCGTTGGAGACTTCCATTTTCTTTAAAACTTTTTGGAAGAATGTATTTAGATTCATCTCGTAATCTTCTAGTAATTTATAGATACCATCACCGTAACCATCATTTAAATATCTTGGGATGATATGACAGTGAACATGTGGAACAGATTGTCCTGCTGCTATACCATCTTGCATTGCTATATTTAATGAATCAGCTTTGTAAATTTTCTCAATGAATGAATGTATGAGTTGTACCGTACTCATAAAATCTATAGATTCCTCAGGTGTAAGATCTTTTAATCTTGGTACATTTCTTAGTGGTACAACTAGTACGTGACCTGGTACTATAGGTTTCAGATTAACCAATGCATATGTATACTTCGTCTTGTAAAAAACTTGTGTGGTAACAGGGAACTTGTAAAAAAATATTTTTGATGTCATTGTATATAACTATAATCAAATATTTAATTACACTTGTAATAATATAACCATTATCAATTGCTACTCTTACAACCCCACTATATAAATTACAACTTGAATTAACGGCTACAACACTTAAAAAGCAAAATTATTTGAAAAAGATATATAAAATCTGTCATTTTCAAATTACGGTTATTAATTAAATTTTTGCGTGTGTTTGTATAAAACAAAAATAAACAATAAAATATTCGTTATGTTATCAAACGAATTTAATTGATTACAAGAGATGACAATTTATGAAAAGGATATTTGGTAAATAACAGATACTTCTAAAATAAATGTTATATTGATAAAGACATCATACAGATTTTAAAAACTTCATATTGCAATACTTAAAGTCTAAGTAATATCTCACACACACAATCATATAATAGCTTAGCCGTTAGCCGTTTAATTTCAAGTGATCTTTAAATATATATATATATATATAGGTTATAATTGCCTTTTATATATTTTTATTTCATCCTTTTTTTGTTTGCTTTCTTTACAATATTTACTCACAGATTGATATGTTACATTATATATAGAGATTAATCAGCAATATGTCAATAAATCATTATAAAATATTAGAATTGAATCAAGATGCAACAATAACGGATATCAAGAAGGCGTATAGGCGACTGGCTTTGAAATATCATCCCGATAAAAATAAAGATAGTGATGCCGAAGAGAAATTTAAACAAATAAGTGATAGTTACTCTATATTATCAGATCCTACTACAAAGGCCACATTTGATGCAACGTTTAAATTCACAACATCATCGTCTAGTAGCTACAATACAAATCATAATAATAGTTACACATCGAGTAGATCAGCTTACAATTCGGAATATGAAGCGGCAAGAAGAGAATATCAAGAATTTAAAGCAAGACACGACGAAGAACAAAAGAGAAGAACTGAAGCTAAAGAAAGAGAAGAAGCAAGAGAGAGGCAAAGGCAAAGAGCAGAAGAATATTCAAGATCACAATTTTCGCATCAAGCAGAAAAGGACAAGGCTCAAGAATATTATCCAACATGGGATACTAACGATGGTAACTACCATTATACAACATATGGACATCGTTCTACAAAGAGAGATTTTGGCAATAAACAGAGCGAGCCAAGCAATCACTCATCATCATCATCAAACCAACAACGGCAGCAATATGCTAAGAGTGAGAGAAGTACACAAACAGAATATGATCCAAGAAGGGAAGATCCTAAACCTCAAGTTCATAGTACTCACGATGGTAATTGGACTAAATCTAAATCTTCATATTCATATACATCATCAGAGAAAACTTATACAGGTCCTATACCCAATGTTAATATACCAACACCTAATAATATCGATCCTAACATTGGTGGTGAATATATGAGAAATCCTTCTAGTTCAAAAGAGAATGGTAATGGTACTCAAACTTCCAATAACAACGACGAAAACAACAGCAGTAGTGGTGAATGTGACGAAGAATCTAATTCTTTAAATGAAGATATGAAACATAATAATCATTATGAGAATGTTTCACCTGCTACCGATGAATATAACTCAGATCAACAAGAACAGCAAGATGATGAATTTGAAATGGGGGCTAAAATACGTACTCATCATAATATATTTGGACTGGATGATGATATGTCTAGTTCTAAAAGATTCAAATTTCAAGTTCCGGATGAGTATACCAATAATTCAGAAAGTATTCGTTATGAAGATGATATCAATATTTTTCACAACAAAGGAAATTCGGATGATCCTATAATACTTGATACTGGTACTAAAGATGATCCAATTATACTTGATGACGATCATGATAAAATACCATCTTCCCCTTCTAAATACAATAAATATAAAGGACCAAAAATTAAAAGAGATAGATTTTGGTCTGCACCTAAATCACCTGGAATGAGTACAAATTTCAACAAGAGATCTGTCATTGAAGAAGAAGATATGGAATTGGAAGATTTTTCTCAAAATTCAGATTCAGAATTAGAAAGTGTATCTGGTTTTACAGGTGAAAGAAGAAAAATGCCATTTGTTAATGATAATCACGTTTCTTTAGAAGAAGTTCCAGATGAAGATTTCAATGGTGCTTCCAATATAAGAATGGAGGGAACAAATCCTGTTTTTGGAAATAATACCAATGAATCATCTAATGTTAAAGTGAAATTTAGTAAGATTCAAAAAACAAATAAAACATTTGAATTTGAATTAAATACTGTTCCACCTTTCACACAAACAAATGGTGATTTCAATATGTCATCAATGGGAGAAATTTTAATGGAAGAAGGAAATATAGAAAGTACTACTACATCAAAGAGGAAATGTTACCAAAGATCTAGTGATTCAGTTGGTGAAGATGGAGATATGAATATAGATAACTCATCCAAGGCCAAACGTCCAAATATTACAAGTACCACTGAAGAACTTGATGAATTACTGAATAATACACACCAATCGACTTTTGAAGATACAGAAATACCTATACATAGACCAGTTAACAACACACTACCAAGAAGACCAACACCACCATCGCTTACACTTAAAGATTTTGGTTGTGATTCTAGTACATTGAATCAATTAGAAGAGCCAAAATTCCCATTATTTACAAATTCTTTTGACTCAAATCTCAGTGAGAAAATTAATAATTACCTGATATCTGTTAATCAATATAACAATTCCATGATGAATTTCTTTAGCAATAGAGAAGAGGTTAATAACATGTTTATGGAACGTATCTTTGGCAGTGTTGTGGATAGATCAGTTTACCTCGAAAGTTTAGAAATAGATTCTAATTTGACAAAATCCTGGAGTCTATTCCGTGAAAAGCATGCAACCGTAATGAAAATGTTGACTAAATCTCTTTAAAATCACTATATAATAATAAACTAATAATAATAAATGATAACGAAATGCCAAAAAAAAAAAAAAGTTCCCCATAAAGAAGTACGTTGTGTGCTTATGTAAAAGAGGAAAAAAAGTTCACAGCTAAAAATTTAATTTTTTTTTGTTTTTTGCGAATGAAACAAAAAAAAAAAAACAAAAAATAAAAATATAACGATTTTTTAATGATATTTTTAATTAAATAAAAGAGATTTATTTTTTGATTAATTTGTTTAGTCTGTATTATTATATAGGTATATATATAATGGATTCAAAGACAGATACCAACAAGTTGTCAACAGCAAGACCTACAACTGACAATGGGATTGGATCATCAACACAAGCTACAACTACTATTCAAAATAATTCAGAAGTTCCAAGAGATGTTAGGCTATTACATTTAATATTTGCCACACAAGGTATACAGAGTTATCAAGACCATGTTCCTTTACAACTAATGGATTTCGCATATCGTTATACGTCGAATGTATTACAAGATGCAATTATTTATAACGATCATGCAAATGGATATATAAGTAATGCAGGTAATACAGGTTCACATCACTCACAACTATCAAATGAAGATATTAGATTGGCAATATCTGCAAAGACAAATTATCAATTTAAACCTGTTCCACCTAAAAAATTATTAATGAAACTTGCAGCAGAAAGAAATGAAAAACCATTACCACCAGTTATGCCAACTTGGGGTATAAGATTACCACCTGAAAAATATTGTTTAACAGCAAAAGACTGGGACTTGGAAGAAGAAGAATTAGAAGATGTAAGTATACTTTATCAATTTTTTTTTTTTTTAAAAACAAATATACTAACATTATTTAATATAGGATAAGAAATCAAATACCGAAGAAAAGAAAAGAAAAAGAGTCGACTAGAGTAGGGATAATATATATACAAATACCAATAGAACTGAAGAGCGCAGAGACTTTAAATGAAATATATATAATTAGAAGAAACAACCAACCATCTACTATTACTTCTCTACCTACCTTATATATATTACCACAACCTTATTAATTGTATTTTAACTATGTTTTATTTATTTTATTATAACTGCTAATCCTTGTAGATCCTTTAAAATGTCATTCTATTACAGTAAACAAACAATACAATGTAAATGGTGTATAGATGTATAATAATAAGCTAAGCATTTTTTTGTGTTTTTTTTTTTTGTTTTGATTTTTCCATTAAAAAGAAAAAGTTGCAAATTTATAACAAAAATTTAGTGATGATGTGCCTAATATTTGTGGGTTATCTAATTAATTAGTTACTTTTTATACCACTTTAAGTGTTTGTAATATATTCAATTGATTCAAGTGAATAATTAATAATCATTAGATTATATAAAATGACATATGTTACACAAGGTTCAATCCCAGAGTAAGTATAATTGGTTTTATAAGATATACACGTAATTGGTTTTTGTGAATTTTTGTGATTTTTCTACTTTTCGTTTTACTAACATATATATTGTATAGGGTTGTTGAAAAACGAATTGGTGAGTCATTAGATGAACGTGCATCAATTTTGGATGGTATAAGTGACTTAGGTCCACCAGATATGGTTCATTTGAAGAAGCATAACCTTTCAGCAAGTTCAAAGATTCCAAACATTGGTACATATTTTTATTATACAGGTTCTGATGTTTCAAATTCAGCAACAATTGCAGCTCTGTTAAATTCATTGTCAAATATTATTGGAGAAAAACCACAGCTGTGGTTTGGTAAAGAAAAATCATGGAAAGTTTCGGAGGCCACATATTGTACCTATAATATATTTTCAAAGATTGATGTTAGGGTTACTGTTAATTTCCCTGGTAAAGTTGAATCTAATATGATTGATTCACAAGGTAATCATGTCTTGGAGGATGATAATTTATGGCTGGAAACATATTTAAGTGCAATGGTGAGATCTTTAGTTAGTTCTGATAATGATTCAGCTGATTTTACATCAATTGTTGAAATTAGAAAGATAAATCCATTCATTAATAAATCAAATTCATTGTTATTTTTAAAAGCATTTGAACAATTTTTTTATGATGGTGCAAAATTAGGATCTTCAGAAGATTTACAAGTTCCAACTATTTCAAACAATTATTTAATTGACGCATTTTTAAAATTTGTTGAAGTTACAGGCTTATACGATGAATCAATTGAAATTTTGAAAAGAATAGTTAAAGAAGAACCTTCAGCTACCTATTTAATTGCAAAATTACACTTTATGAAAGATGAAGAAGTTAAAGCAGTTAATGTTTTACATGAAGGTATAAAACAAAATCCATTAGATGGTGAATTATTAACATTACAAGCACAATATTGTCTTGATAAGAATAGATTAGATTTAGCTTTACCAATTGCAATTAAAGCTATTAATTCTGCACCATCATATTTCAAACCATGGTCTTTATTAGTTAAAGTTTATATTGCTCTTGGAAATTTTGAAAAGGCTTTATTGGCATTAAATTCAAGTCCGATGGTGACACATAAAGATAAATTCCATTTGAAAAGAATAAATAATCCAAAGACTGATAATTTACATCTACCATTACCAATGGATGTTACATTAGATCAAGTTTCAACTTTAAATTCAATGGATATTGCAATGGAACATGAAAAATTAGATCAAGGTTTATTAAATTTACCAGCTGCAACTTTAAAATCAACTTTTGCTAAAGCTTATAGATTATTAACTGAAATAGTTCACAAGACTGGATGGGAATCACTATTAAAATATAGAACTAAAGTATTTGTTATGGAGGAAGAATTTAAAAAAGATATTAAAGTTTCAATTGATAATACTCCAAAAGATTTACAAGATTCTGATAGTAATTTAAACGGTAATAAGAATGGATCAACGCAAGAATTTAAAAAGAAAAGATTATGTGAAAGATGGTTAGATAACTTGTTTATGTTACTATACGAAGATTTAAGAATATACACCATTTATAGAGCTGAAATTATGCATTTTGAAGCACAACAACTTGAAATGAAGAAATCCACTTTAGAATGGGAACTTTTAGGTTTAGTTTCAAATAGATTAGGACATTCGAAAGAAGCTGCTCAATGTTTTGAAAAGGGACTATTGAATAGATTCTCAGCAAGATCTTCAAAACAACTATTACAATACTACATAGATTCAAAATCGAAAACGACAGATGTTGAGAAAATCAATAAATTGAATGAACAAATATTAGAACTGCTTGTTAAGTTATTAGTTTGGAATCATAGATGGTACTGTTCTTTCTCACCTTTCTTGACTACTTCATTATGTAAATTAATTGAAGAATCAAGTAAGATTAAAATTGAAAGTGAGATTAAAGTTAGATTTGATGATAATAACACCGGTGTTTTCAAATTGATTTCTGATTCTGTTACTTTCTTAGAAACATATAATCTCATTGAACAAGATTAGGACATAAGAATATGTATTTCATTCAAGAAAAATAAAAATATATTTAAAAAAAAAGAATAAGCTTAAAACAAAATAAAATAAGAAAATACTAAAACTATTAATAGATCGTATACAAGTAAAATTGAGTCACACTGTCAAAGTCACATGTCGACATAATTGGGGGAATGATATTAGGTAAGAGATTACGTAACTTTAAAATGTAACAAAAAAAAAGCAAAAAATTGGCGTTTTTTCATCACTGCAGAAATTTGTATGTGTTGTTCGATGGAAAAAAAAGAAAAAAAAAGGTTACAGAGAGGCACGATTGAAATAATCAATGTTGTTATTTTTTAAAACAAAACATCATAAAATCGGATATTTATAGTGAATCATAATATATCACTATTAATTATTAATCAATTGCAATTAGTATAAATACAAAATGGTATGTATCTTATTTATTTTATTTACTTCCGGTTTTATTTAGCAGTTTGAAATTCATTAAAGTCTGTTGTTCGCCTAAGGTTTGATCTACAACTATCTTTTACTATTATTATTGGAATGGAGGATATACTTATATCTATCTCTATCTATATGTTTATCTATATATACTAACATTTATATTACTCTATTTTTTATTATTGAAGGTTACAATTGGAAATGCACATGATGATCTGATTCATGACGCTGTCTTGGATTATTATGGTAAAAGACTAGCAACTTGTTCATCTGATAAAACAATCAAAATTTTTGAAGTTGAAGGTGAAAGCCATAAACTTGTTGATACTTTAAGAGGTCATGATGGTCCAGTTTGGCAAGTTTCTTGGGCTCATCCTCAATTTGGTGTCATATTGGCATCTTGTTCATATGACGGTAAAGTGTTGATATGGAAAGAAGAAAATGGTGTCTGGTCAAATATTGCAGAACATAGTGTGCATCAAGCTTCAGTGAATAGTATTTCATGGGCTCCAAATGAATATGGTGCTAAATTACTATGTACTTCTAGTGATGGTAAAGCATCAGTTGTTGAATTTTTGGAAGATGGATCACAAAAGACTATCGTTTTCCAAGCTCACTCAATTGGTGTCAATGCTGGTTCATGGGCTCCTCCTCAAAAAGGTAATATACAGGAGAGAAGACTAGTCACTGGTGGTTGTGACAATTCAGTTAAAATTTGGAGATTTGACCAAGAGCAATCCAACTATGTTGAAGAAGCAAGTTTAACAGGACATACAGATTGGGTTAGAGATGTTGCTTGGTCTCCATCTTTGTTATCTAAGTCTTATATTGCAACTGCATCTCAAGATAGAACAGTCATTATATGGACAAAAGATACTAATTCTGCAGGTTCAACTTGGAAGAAACAATTATTGACTGCTGAAAAATTCCCAGATGTTTGTTGGAGAGCAAGTTGGTCATTAAGTGGTAATGTGTTAGCCATTAGTGGTGGTGACAATAAAGTTACCCTTTGGAAAGAAAATCTGAATGGTAAGTGGGAGTCTGCTGGTGAAGTTGACCAGTAAAGTCATAGATTATAACTGTCTTTTGTAGTTTTTTTGGTTTTGTTTAGATTATTTCTTATCATGTTTTCATATCATTAGTCGTAAAACTAGATTTATTTACTAACTAAATATGCGATTTGATCATTTATGTTAATATTATTTTGATTTGTGTTTTTTGTAATCAAGTTTTTTTTTGTAAGTTTACTTGTAGTAACTACTTTCTAGATAAGGTTTTTTCTTTTTGACATAGATTCCTAAACTAGTTCAAATTATTATGTATATAATATTAATTCTATAAAGTACATAAATTGTTTTTAGGGTTCAAAATTTATAGTGGGAAAACTACAAATTGGAATTGAAAATTTCCAAATCTTCCCCTAATTCCTGCATCACCATCGACTGCATCATTGGCCTCGACATTGATGTTTTCTTCGTTATTTACATTGTTATTATTTTCATCATCTTGGTCATTGTTGTTATTGTTGTTGTTTTCTTGTTCATTTGCAACATTATTGTTTCTTCTTTGGTTTCTACCATTTCTCCATCTACTAAAAACAGCAACTGTAATAAATGTTAAAATGATAAAAGTGACTATCACATCATCTAAATCACCGTCATATGCAGCTTCAAACTCTGCTTCTATATTTTGTTGTTGTGGTGGATCAGAACGTTGATTCTCAACTCCACTAATACCTTCCGAGTATTCTGTCACTGGGACATCTTCAGGAAAAGCCAATGACTGTTTATCTTTAATATTACGATAAAGATTTAACCAGTCAGACCAAGTTCTCCCATTTCTTGTTTCTTCAACACTTGAGGAGCTACTCAGATCCAAACCCCATATATCATACCACCATATTTTGAGGTATAATCTAAATAATGAGAATTGAATTGGGAGACAAGCATTAGGATTGCTTGATAATGCTAGATCATAATATCTTTTAGCAAGATAAAAATCTTTATGAACACCCAGTCCCATTTCATACATATAACCAATGTTAAATTTGGCTTGAGCACTTCTCAAACTTGAAGCATCGTGATATAGAGACGCAGCTTTTTCTAAATCAGGTTTCACAATAAACTTCTTATCTTCATCATTACCAGGATAGCTTTTATTAACAATACCAGAATAGTATAAATCTCCCAAAAAAACAGCAGCATCTACATTTCCTTGGCTAGCTGATCTCCCGTAATAGTTCAACGCACTTCTATATCTATCAAGTGGCACATTTGGATTGTCCTCTAAATATCCTACAGGTGAGTAAAGCATGTATGCAACAGATGATTGTGCTTCTTCGTAACCTTGTTCAGCAGCCATAGCATATCCTATCAAAGCAAGCTCATTGTTGCCGTTGATTAGATTTTGAAAACTCCACTTTAGGTCACTGACAGTGTGTTCCATGCGCTCAACAAATGGTTTGTAGACAGAGGCGATATAGTCGGTACTAACTACTTTTGAACCTTTTTCTAGTTCATTTGCAAGATAATACATCGCCATCAGGTTGCCCCTCTTTGCAGCATGTTCTATAAGAGATAATGCATCCATTGAATCTCCTTTTGAAGTCAAAGCTGTAAATCTACCGAGGTGAAACTCTCCACTAGGGGCACCTAGATTTCTGGCATCTGTGTAAAACTTCAAAGCTCTGGTTAAATTTTGCTCTCCTCCATAAACCTCTGAAATAATCCCCAAATCGATATAAAGTTCGTATGATTGGATAAGTTTCTGTGCCCGAGTGAGCCATTTTTCGGCTTCTTGCCAGTTCTCATCGACACCTTCTCCTCTTAGATACATGTGGCCTAACTTTGAGAAGCATAGTCCCACAGGCAGTGCTACTTTAACTGGTGACTTGTTACGTTTGGATTCCGGGATACTATCGTCAAGTAAATATTTTACATCTTTTTGGTTCATTCCTTCAGTTGCACATTTGTATGCTTTGTGAAAAGCTGAGGTATAATCTCTCTCTCTATTGTAGTCACCATTATAATAAGCAAAAGAATCGTGAATGATTGTAGTATAGTACTCATACTGAGGGTCAGTCACGTCAAAGTTATTAACATAGTTCTTGTGAGTAGCTTTGGAGCCTAATTTGGACGGTGTCTCATTTGCACCTTCTCCAAATAAGCCACCAGAAAAATCAGATATTCTTATACTGTATCTATCAATATTTGGACCCCCTAGAGGAGATTTTTCTATATCTTTGAAGCATTCCTGAGCGACCATGCTATAATAGTAAGTAGCAAGGTCAAAGTTTTGAGCAACAGCAATACCTTCGTAGTATCTATATGCAAGTGTCATGGTAGCCTTTATATCACCACGTTCTGCTGCTAATTCGTAGTGTAGCATTGCTTTACCTTGGTCCATCTGAACTTTACCAAACAACCCAGTTGCATAGATAAAAGCGGTCATATAATTTGCAGTAGAGTTATCAGAAATTTGTGTGGCTCTCTCATAGTATTTCAATGCATTTGTACCATTCAATGGCAAAGAGTAATTTCCAAACATATTGAGTTCTGCTAACAAAAATGTTGCGTCCATGTGACCTTCATCAGATAGTGTCTCAAGTTTTTCCAATGCCAAAATTTGCTTATCAGAGAGTAAAGAAAGCCATTTTTTGTTTTTTAATTCCTCGGACCGGTCATAAAAATCAACATTTAAACTTATGTGTATGACAGAATAATCTATGGAAGTTTCACTTTCAATATCTGATGGAGAAAATCCAGTCTGTGAAAGTTTTTGTTTCAAATCAGGTTCTTCATCAATTAATATTTGAAGAGCTGAGTTATAATTTAATTCGCTGTCGATATAATTTACATTTCCAACTAGTGGGTGTTGTACGTCCTTTGAATCCGTAAATGATTCTTTATCAAGGTTACTGATTTCATTTTCGAAGGCAAATATGTGTGCCACTAAGAGCAATACAGTAGTGTAATACCGTATTAGTCTAGCCATAATTCTCCTAACTTGATGTATTTGTATTTCAGCTATCTGCTTAAAAGCTATCAAAATCCATGAAAACACAATGTCTTTTGATACATAACAAATTTATAAGGAGATTGTTTGTTTGATGGTCTCAAATGAGGACACGATATTCAGGATATTTTACATCTTTACACCAGTAATATATGGTATATTTTCTTTTTTCGGTTATAAATTTCAAATCTTTACCATTTGTAATTAGTATAAACTCCAGATGTTTATGACAAAAACACCGAAAGATATCGGTCTTGACTATATTTATTCTTATTCAAGTTGAATAACGATATACATAATTTGTTTTTTTCAATGTCTGTAAGTTTATTTTGTCCTTGTTCAGAGCCATTGGATTCATCCTCAACCTTATCAGTCACGCTGGACCAACCAACTAGTGATAAGGCCCCTCTTACATTACTTGATCCCAAAACACGCCATCATCCTTCCAAATTACAATTCTGCAGAAAGTGTCAATCTGTCAAATGCTACAAGTGTGTCGAATATGAAGTTTTGTCAAAATATTGTCCCCGCTGTTTTTCATCCTTTAGTTTAGAATCAACACATTGTACTAAAACATGTTTTAACTGTCCAAAATGTTCGAATTACTTAAAGATATCGTCAACTGTTCTGAAAAACAGAGTTGAAGATAAAATTGAAGGGAAGAAGTTTAAATTTAATTGTTTCAGTTGTCAGTGGGAATTTGAAACTGAGGTTATCACTAGACCTCAACCACTCTATAGCATTGTGAAAAGTCTAAATTATAATGATGGAGAATATCATAAGATGAAGGAGTTTTACTCGAGGCAGTATGATGTGGTTCGGTTGAAAGAAAAATCTGATGAAATGTTTACAAAGGGGTCTGTTTACTCAAAGAACATAGCGTCCAAGATGTCTTCATTAGAATTTGCCAAAATCATTGAAAATGGAGAATTACCCCAGTTTCCAGTATCTGTCTTAAGCGAAGACGTTGAATCTATACCAAGTTATAAAAATACCGGTGAAGATAACACTAAGAAGCTGTATCCTTGCTTTCAAACATTAGCTGTTAAGAAATCAAGCCGATGTAAAAGTTGCAGAACTCATCTTACTGTTCCCGAACCAGAACCTTTAAGTACAAAATTCATTCAATCTTCCAGTTCTTATGAGATCCTCCCTGAAATAATTATATCTGGATATCGCAATCAACCAGAACCTTTCAAGTTTAGTGCAAATTCAAATAATACCATACTGCTCAGCTTTATAAATCCATTGAGCGAGTCTATGGAAATTACGATCTCGACATTCGAGAACCACGAGGCATTTTACTCAAATGTCAGTAATATAAAGCCGACACCAATTAAAGTTCAAATACCGTGCTCACATTTAAAACTTTTAGGGAAACCTGAAAAGTCAAGTAAGTTAGAAAAATTTATACATCAAATTCCTACTGTCAAACTTACATCTAGAACTAAAGCCTCTAGGGTAGAATTGATGAAAAGACCTCCCGAATTTGTTGGGAATGTTACTTGGTCATCTGCTGATAGTATGGAAATAGACTCATCTAGTCCATTAGATCAAGGGGCTAATTGGTGCACTGTGGGGATTAACTTTGAAATAAATACACAGTTGAATTCTACTGAACTAAATATTCCCTTATATATGAGTGTAAAAAGCCAAATTGGCACATTTGGGATGTGGATATACTTATTGTTGTAAGATATTTCAAGCTCTGAATAAACATCTACAGAATCTACAGTATTCTCTACAAATACAACTATTCCTCTGTTATTATAATTTTATTTATGCTTTTGTTATAAAATAGTAAAAATATGTTTTTAAATTTATATCTTGTTATATTGCTAGTCAAAAATCCAATGTCAATAGGCCGGCTACAGCTTCTAAATGCCTCGTATCAAGCTGAACTTCGGACTCAATTTGTTCCCTGCTTTCGTCTTTATCTTTCTGTATATTGTATTTCCCTTCGTTCCTTTTTGCTTCTTCCAAACGTTCTTCGTTAGCCCTTATTATTGCTTCAGTGGCAAATAATCTTATATATTCAGAAGTCAACTGTAGAGCTTTAGTAGAGATTTTTGTCGCACTTTGAATATCTGTATTCGATGATGATTCATTGAATGACACAGTATGAAACACTCTAGCAATTGTCATTGGATCTATTCTGAAGTCTTCTTCACTTTGATTCTCTGTAGCACTCATTCCTGTATAAAAAGTTAGTCTTTCGGTATGTCAAGATATGACTTTATTTATCAATAATTATATTACTTTGAAGTAGTGAAAAGTATATTTTAGGTAAATGGAAAATTGATAAACAATTTCACTGGACAAATATCAAGTTTTGTCGTTAATTTTAACCTGGGTTTAAAAGGAGAGACCAGTCTCTTACCAGTATAGCAATGAATAAACACTCTTCAATTATGAAACAAATATTAAATCAAAACATAATGGAACAATAATGAATCACCCGCGTTTGTCTGGTGATGTCCGTCACGTGATTTGTTCTCCTACATAATAATTTTCCAGGCAGCTTGCAATTTGTGCTAGATATGAATTGTTGAATAATGAATAGTATTCTATACTTTATTGAATTATAAGTATTATAAAAGTTTACAGAAAGGCAGTAATTTTACAAGAAGTGTGATTAATGAGAGGTTGAATGCACATCCTTTGGCTCATTAGGGTCAGTAACAAAAACTTTGTCTGGATTCAAAATTCTCAAAGGATCTAGTGCAAATTTGATTTTTCTCATCAAATCAACAGTATCCTCGCCTGCTTCTTCTAATAGGTATTCTCTCTTACCATATCCAACACCATGTTCACCTGTCACGGTACCTTCAGCTTCAACTGCTCTTGAAACCATTCTTTGAACTAAATCACGAACTGCATTATACTCTTCTGGTGTATCTTTGAAAAGAATCAAAGCATGGTAGTTACCATCACCAGCATGTCCAACGATTGAAGACACAAATCCAGCTTGTTTAATCTCATTTTTGGTTGTTTCTAATGAGTCACAGAATCTTGATATTGGAACAGCAACGTCTGTAGTCCAGACTTGAATATTTGGATCGATGGTTTTCTTACCGTATGCAATGGTAGACCATAACGCAACTTTACGAGCATTCCAAAGTTCAAATTTTTCTTCTTCTGATTCTGCAAATCTAAACTGTTTATGACCATTTTCGTGGGTAATCTGTTGAACTGTTTTGGTTAATAACTTGACAGTTTCTTTAGAATTACCACCAAGTTTAATCATTAATGTAGGTAACTCGTCGTATTTGAAAGATGTTTCACCTGAAAAATTCACAAACTTCATCATTTCATCATCTAATAATTCTAAAGCATTAACAGTGATACCTGATTGGACTAAAGATGCAACTGCAGTTGCTGCATTTTGAAGTGTTGGAAATGAAACAACTGCAACATTTTCAAAAGTTGGTTTAACATGTAGTTTTAATGTTGCCTCAGTAACAACACCTAAAGTTCCTTCGGAACCAATGAAAAGTCCTGTTAAGTTATAACCTGCAGATGATTTTCTTGGTCTCAATTTAGTCTTAACAATGGTACCATCAGCTAAGACAACAGTAACACCAATAACATTTTCCTTCATTGTACCATAACGAGCAGCATTTGTACCTGAACAAGAAGTACCAACCATACCACCAATACATGCACCAGGACCAGGATCAGGTCCAAACATTAAATTATAATCATTCAAGTACTCTCTCAAATCTTCCCATCCAACAGTAGGTTGAACAACAATATCTAAATCTTCCTTATGTAATGCTAAAACTTTATTCATTCTTCCCAAATCAAGTGAAATTCCTTGTCTAGTTTGAATGAAATGGCCTTCTAAGGATGTACCACCAGAAAATGGAACAACAGGAACTTTATACTTGTGGCAAATTTTTAAAACCTCGGAGACTTCTTCTGTAGATCCTGGGAAAACAATGGCAAGTGGTTTTTGAGAATCGGATGCGTGATGGGTGGAATAGAAAGTATCTGAATGAGAAGCTAATTCATCAGCAGACATACTAACATGTTGAACACCTAAAAGAGAAACAATCTCGTCTATTGCTTTTCCTGTATCACCATAGGTTGGTGAAATACTATCCTTCAATTTGGTAGTTGAAGTTGAAGGAAATAAAAATTCAGGTGGTTCATTGGCAACTTTGAATGAAATATACGCAGCACCTACAATTGCACCCAAGAGGAAAATACTACCAGTTTTGAAGAAAGCTGATGATGATTTAGAGCTCTTACTAGAAGTGATAACATCTTGATCAACTTTATTATCTGATGACTTTGATGAATTCAAACGAACAAATGGATATACATACTTACTTTGTTGTAAATTTGGTCTCATAAACCTTGAGGTGAGAACTGATGTTCTTATACCTTTAACAAACATTCTAGTCAATATTGAATCTAAATTGTAAATTAAAATAATTTTTCAAATAAGAACATGGGAAAGAAAACTAAAAACAACAAAAGTAGACCCTATCTTTAAATATATTTTCAATATTATTAATAATTGATCGAATGATATATATAGGTATATATAGCGTTGAAACAAAAAGATAGGCTTCTACAAGTTATATTGTTCGGTAATAAATAAACTTTTCATCATTCTTTGGCTGTGGCACCTTTTAGCTTTTGTAATATAAAAAATAAGAGAGATATCACCGCTGGAGTGGGCTAACCATAATCGTAGGTAATTACCGTGCGTGGGATAATATACTCCTTTTGTACTGGGAGACATTTAGAAGCGAATCGGGAAACTCGCGTGGGGAAAGAATCATACTAGGTCATGTGACTTTCATTCTATAAAGTGGTGGCATTTCTATTCGTAACATTTTTGACTTTTTCTATTGATATAAATAAGCCACAACGTTTATAAATTGATATATAAATAAGTCCGTTTTTAAGTATAATTTTTTCACAGCTTGTATAAATCACCGTAAGGTTGCCGTGTTTAATTTTTTTCGAGAATAGTTAAACATAGTTTGAGTACACAAAACACTTCATATATAAAGTTTATAGTATCTACAAATGACTAATGAAGGAGGCAAAGCTCTCGTTATATATGATAAAGGAAATATTTGCTGTTTCCTGTATGTGTATAATTATAGATAGCCGAAGCAAAAAGAAAAGCATCTACAGGCAAATATAAACCATCAAAATAAGAAAAAAAAAAGATATATATATATAAACATAGGAGAACCAATTAAAAGAATCTTACATAAAGTCGTTATCGCTAAAGTCGTCATTATCAGGTAAGAATTCATCTAAGTTATCCTTCTTGAAAGCACCACCGACATTAACGGTACCTTTAACCTTCTTCTTTCCTGCACCACCAGTAGCGGTACCACCAGTTTTTGAAATTCTTGCTAATCTTTCTTCTCTAGCCTTTTGTGTAACCATGGCATTTAATGTGGAAACAACTTTCCTTAGTTGTTCAGTAGTTAAAGGACTTGCTAAATCTCTAATTAAATCTATAGCTAATCCTGAAGAATAATTTAATTGTGAAACATTGGATAAGTCAGTTAAAACAGGCCCAACAGTTTTTCTTAATTTTTCGAAATCTGGTTTAGTTTCAACTTGGAATATTGGGTGAACTTTTAATGGAGTATCTTTAGTTAGTTGAATACCTTGAGCTTTTGAAGCCTTTTCAGCAGCTAATTGTTTAGCTCTTGGATGTTCATTAGCAACTCCTAAACCATCGAAAAGATCAGCTGCATTGTTTAAATCTGAGTTTAATTCAGCTTCTCTTAAAAGTTCAGCTCTAGTCTTTGGATCAACAAGATCAATTTCTAATAACTTCTTCTTATCTGATTTTTTAGCCTTGGCAACTGGTTTTTTAACAGCTGGTTTAGCTTTAACTGGAGCTGGTTCAGCATCCCATGATTCTAAAACTGGTTCATCATCATCAGCTGCAAAATCATCTTCCCATGAATCGGCAATCTTATTGCTTGAGCCGGATGGCACTTCAAAATCTTCGTCGTCTAATAATAATAATAATGGTTAGTAAGATGAGTTCTGAATAGGAAATAAAGGATGCTTTCAAACTCTATCAAGCAGAGCACACAAAGGAAAAAAAAAAAAAAAAGGAATAAGACCTATTACATACCCCAAGACATGATTATATATTATCCTTAATGTATAGTGTTACTATTTAACTTTAGTATTAGAATACATTTACTTATGATAAAAATGTATAAAGCTATTAAATACAATATTCATTTGCTCACTGTACCGAAAAGGCTGTTCTCTTCGTGTTTGTCTTCTCAAAAAAAAAAAAAAAAAATTAAAAAAAAAAAATTTTTTTGTTTTGTGCGGTGTGAAATATTAAATTATTATAGTGCATTCATATATAGATATATATATATATCTACCTTATATCGGTATTAAGATTGAAATGATAATCATATATATACACAAGAAATTATTATTTAGTTAATCTAATTATATCAAAGTACCCATTTATTCTTTGAAGAATACGCTAAGATATATGTATATGTACTACTATAAAATGAGTTTTACTATTACATAATCACCGAAAAAGACCTGTTATGAATAATTACATCTTTACACATAAAAAGCATTTATAATTTGATAATAAAAATGTACGGGATAAATTAAATTAAATTTTATAGAATTTTCAAAGCGCACGCAAATTATGGGGTCGGTCTGTCTGTCTGTACCTGTACCGTACTGAACATATTTGCTTCTATCTGTCTAGATATATCAGAATTTTCCTGATAAGGTTTCTATTATTCTTTACCAATAAACGGATCGGTAACTCTTTTTAGTTGAAGTTGAAGTTATTAATGATTGCTTGACATTTTGTTACCTCAAAGGCCATAACTTTTCAAGTGTGTTTCTAAAAAAAAAATGACTGCAGCTGTTATAAGACAGATTGATAGAACGTTAGAGACATCAAAAAACTCCGAGTTTGAACTTGTCGACCTCAATCTTAGTAAATCATCGGGACATCGTTTGCATGAACCTAGTTTGGAAGATAACAACGTGACCAACACTACCGTTACTAATACCGAGAATGAGAATGAAAATGAAAATTCAGAAGAATTTGATGAAGATAAATTGACTTATCCTAGTCCCAGAACATGTTGGTTAGTGGTTTTCGGTTCATGTGTTGGTTTATTACCAGCATGGGGTATTGCAAATTCCATTGGTGTGATTCAAACATATATTTTAGAGCATCAACTTGTTGGTGTTCCAACTTCAACTGTGTCTTGGATTTTTTCTCTTTATGCTGCCGCTTCTTTCGGATGTACCATTTTATCTGGTACTTATTTTGATAGAAATGGTACTAGGGGACCTTTATTTGTTGGTACTATATTATTTGTTGGTTCATTACTTGCCGCTGCTCAATGTAAAGAAGTTTATCAGTTTGTCTTGTCATTTGGTTTAGGTTTAGGTGCTGCAACAGGTATTGTTATGTCACCATTGATTGGTGTCATTTCACATTATTTCCCAAAGAGTAGAAGAGCAACAGCTATTGCAATTGCTGGTAATGGTGGATGTATTGGAGGTTTAATTTTCCCGATCATGCTTCGTTCTACATATACTTCAATTGGATTTACCTGGTCAATTAGACTATTGGCACTTATTAGTTTAGTTTGTTTATCTATTTCTATAATTTTTGTCAAAGAAAGAACTTTAGTTCCAAAGACAAAATTATCAACAGTTGATACTGTCAAATTGTATATAACCAAATCTATTGATTTAAAAGCTGTCACAACTGATATCAACTATTTCTTTGTCTGTATAGGTTGTCTATTTGCTGAAGGTACCGTTTATACAACATCCACTTATTTTTCATTTATCTGTGTTCGGCATGGTTTTTCAGAATCATCAGCATTCTTATTCGTTACTGTGATTAATGCTTTTGCAATCATTGGACGTCATTTTTCAGGTGTTATTGCTGATAAATGGATGGGTAGTTTCAATGTTATTATCTTACTTTTACTCTCTTCTGCTTTTTTCAATCTAATCTTATGGTTACCATTCAAGAATAATAGTGCTGCTCTTTATGTGTATAGTGTGTTATATGGAACTTTTTACGGTGGTATTTATTCTTCAATTCCAAGTTGTTGTGCAATGATTGTTCGTGCTGATATGTTTGGATCTAGATATGGAACAATGTATGCAATTACTGGTGTGTTCTTATTAGGTATTATTCCAGCATCTTCTGCCACTATTGGTAATGGATCAGATGATGGTAGAACTGCTGGATTCATTGTTTTAGTTTCAGCATTAAGTATAATGTCCGGTATTGCATATGCTATTGCCCGTTGTAGAATTGTGGGTTTCAATCTCAAAAAATTCTGAATTATGGGGGATTCCTCTTTCTACCCAATTGTTATACCATCTGTTTATATATATATATATATCATGTCACCCCAATAGATCGAGCTGGGGGACATAGATATTCAAGTAATAAATTTATTTATATGTGGCTTGTTTTGTGGCTTGCGAAATATACCAGCCACTTTATTTTCAAAAAGGAGAAATATTTTGTAAATATTGCAAAGTGCGCACCTGCGTAAACTTGCAAGTGGCAAACAAATTAAAATAATCATATATCGC
This sequence comes from Ogataea piceae, assembly GCA_030567815.1. NCBI lineage: Eukaryota > Fungi > Ascomycota > Pichiomycetes > Pichiales > Pichiaceae > Ogataea > Ogataea piceae. The sequence goes on along the minus strand of JAJLSX010000004.1, from coordinate 1,358 downwards.
TATATATATGAATGTATTATAAAATAATAGCAGGTTTATCTACAAAGAGGTACATCCGTCATACCAACATATATATCACAATACAATGGTAAGTATTCAAATTGAGATGTCATATTAAGAACTTATAAGGACAATACTAACATACAGACCAAAATAGTCGAACAATCTATCAATAATACCAGGATCCACGCCATCAGGTGCATCTGTTCAAAGTAATGCATATGGTCCATCAGCACCATCAGCTCCAGCATTACATGATACATTAAGATCAGGTGAAGGACCATTGTCAATCAGTTCTAAAATTAATAATAAACATCCATTAGAATCACGTATTCAAAATTGGGATCAAACACAAAGAAATTTACAATTAGAAAGTTACAGACGTTTATTTGGTGCTGCTGATCCAATTAAGAGAGAAATGGAATTGAAAATTGTTGAACAAGATGAATTCAAACCAATGATCTTAGGAGGAGGTGTTGGTACCAGTGTGCAAAAAGATATCTTATTAAACAAAGAGACAACAATTGATTGGGAAGATATATATAATGGTAAGTTATACTCAGAAATTTTGAGAGAAAAAAAAAGAAATTACATTCAATACGTTTATTTTACTAACATTTAAATTGTGATCTATCTTTGATCTTTTATGAATATAGACTATGGTAGTAAACCTACTTTAGACTTCCACAGTGAGATGGAAAAGAAAATGGGTTTTTAAAGATATTATTAGAAAAAAGAGATTAAAGAACGATTCTTTTGTCTTTTCTTTTTGAAAAAAAAAATTGTATCATGTCTTTTTTCTGCTGTTGAAGTGTTATATAAATATATGAGCCAGGTAATATACTGTACTATAGTATTGATTATATCCTCAGTTTCTGTACTTTAGATCTAAATTCTATATAATCTCTACCCCTATATACATAACAAAAAGAAAATTATACGAGCTATTAAACACAAGTAGTAAACAAGGTATTGCAAGTACCTAACATATATGTATAAGTTGTAATGATGATATAGTAATGATGATATAGTAATGATAGGCCAGAGATATATATTCATAAACTTTGAAACCCCAAAGATGATTATATCCGATTATATAATAAATGATATAATCATATATTGAAATTTTCTTCGAACGAACGAACGTTAACTGAAAGAATATTCGAAAAAAAAAAACATTTTTGGCAGACTGAAAAAAAAAAAAAAAAAATTTAAAAAAAAATTTTCAAAAATTTGCCCGCTGAGAATTTCACCACAGCCAATTTTTTTCTCAATTTATAATCTGCGAAGGGGATCAGTGCCTGGTAGAATATGTACGTATCTCGCTCGAACTCCCTTAGTAAATTGTACCAGGCTCT
>JAJLSX010000003.1:225040-414449 GCA_030567815.1 Ogataea piceae | reverse complement strand
GGGGAGAAAGAGTCACCAGCCTCTTTTACTTCCCTATAGTAACCTTCATATATAATAAAATAATAATAATAATATATCAAAATTACATGGAAAATTTTTATTATTATAGAAAAAGGTTTCTCTACTAACTAAACATATGGGCATAAATAATCAGGCTATACAACGTATATATAATATATATACTGTTAAATAAAAGCTTCTAAAAGCTTATAATAAAATATTGCATTATATATCAATCATTAAAATGCATCTTTTCATTATCGTATAAAATCGCATAAAATTTAACTTAATTATCATACACCGAAAAATTATATAGAATTTAAAACAGCATAACGCCCTGAAATGTTTAATGCAATTGCAATTATTTGAAATTATTATTATTATTATTCTTTTTTTCTTTTTTTCTTCCTTTTTTTCTTTTTGAAGGGCATATAGCTGCACAGTTTATGTGGTTAAACAATATTGAGTCAATGTACATTGTAAAAGTACATATTAGTATATATTTGATTGTTGTGGTTATTGATATATCTTACTATATATATAACTATAGTATACCATTAACTATATTACTATAGTATACCTACTTATGTACTAATACTGTATATAATATATATAATACACCACTATATATACGTACCAAGACTAAGACCCATAATGCACAATATATAAAACTGAACAGGGCCTACTTGAAATAGCTAGGTACATCATTAAAGCCTTCGCTATCATTATATAGTTTCACTTCGTTCCAAGCTGCCTAGAGATTTCTCCAATTTATTATATATCAACTGTAACTATCTCGGTTGTAATTAAATTATTGTCTTATTTAATTATAAAATATATACCTCTTGTTCAATTTGGATTCTAAAAAATTTTAATATAATGCTGATTGTTTAGTTGCGCAGTTCTTTGTTAGTCTTTTCTTTTTTCTCTTCTCGGATATTTAGTGAAACAGCTGCAGTAAACAAACCAATTTCTTAAAATACTATATAATATTTATTAATATATATAATTTTTGGATGCATATGCTGCATCACCGAAGGTGGAATTGATTATATTATATATCTTATCAGTCAACCCTAGCTATATCTATATACAATTTAAACTTTTATAGTATATGATCCATAATGTGTATGGTCACTGATTAATATGTGTCAAATATCAAATCTGTGAGTATTAGTACTATAGTATACTTACTGCGCGTACAATCTTTTGATATATACATATATATATCTTCTATGGTACAATTATATATATATAATGTAGTACGTATAGTTTTAAAATTTTGTTTTTTCAAAAGAGACTTAGTCGTGCATATATATACATATATATATTACATTTACCGGTATTAAAAAATTATAGTACACTATAAAGATTACCAGTGCTAATGCAATTTGTTAAAACTTTGAGTATGCACTCATTACAGTTAATACCATTGAATAGCTCATTGATGAGACACTTGTATTATATTTTATCAGGTCACATATTGAAATTTTAGCATTTAAAGTTGATTAGAGTTGATTGACATTTAAATTATTACTTTTCAAATTATCGTGTCATTCTTCTCCAATTTAGCGTATTATGATATATCACTCATGTAACGGTAGTAATAAACGTATACATATATATTATATATATTATTATATAAAAATTATAGCTTATATATACGACTTATCTATGCATATATATATATATCATGTGGTGCACAATTGACTAGAGTGGGCTAATGATTTTAACTGCAACTACATAGTACATACCCGGTGTAACTGCACCGATAGAAGGAAAGTATATCTGTAAGTAGAAATTGGGCCAGTGAAACGTATATATATATATTATATAATAATAATATATATATACATATATCTAACTGAATCGACGTTAAGTAATAGAAGGTTTTAGTTGAAAAATGGATTATATACAAGTAATTAATTAAATAATAAATTTATTGTGATTACCATATAATTGCGTGTACATATATTTTTCTGAAATTGATTTATTTCATTTAGTTATAATTTAAATGCACTACTAACAATATATTTCAAAACAATTGTTAATTAAGTAATTATACCTTTGTTCCATGTGATTCACTTTTTCTTCTATATATATATAAATGTATCTTTATACAATAGTAATTTTATATTCATTATATTAATTATATTATTCTAGCTGTATGTGTACATGATCTCTTCTTATTGAAATGCCGTACTATGAGCTTTTTGAAAGCTTCTAAATTATGTAATAATTCAATTTTTAAGTAATTAAACCGCGGGAACTTTTTAAAAAACAGTACTAATATATATATTATATACTAGCAATACAGTAAGTGTTAAAATATAATTATATAACTAAACCATAGAATTGTATGTACATTGTAATATTTCCAATAATCTGGAAAGTGTCGGTAATCTGCAACATTTTTGGTGTTCCTTTTTTCTAGATGAACAAGAATGCAGAGTACGTATATGTATTCTTTCTTTTCTTTTTCTTTTACTTTCTTTTTTTTTTATTTCGTTAAATAATTACTTAGTGTTCTCTGTTCATATAGTATATATAATGTGAATGCAGATGTAAACATTGTTCGATTGTTATATATATTATATAATATTATATATATAAACGGTTTACTCAAGTTGCTCAATTATATAGCGCTCCCAATCGCTGGGCTTATATGATCGATGCAACATTGTAAATGTGAGTGAATAAATTCAAATTTATTCCTCACCGCATGCAAGTTCAGCTTCTTTTAATAGTTGATTTTTAATGACTCTCCATTTTTCTCTATCGTATTCACCAACAACTACAGAAGGTATTGAACTTGAATTACTTTTAATACTTTCGGTAGTATCGTCCATACCGTAATTTTCTTCGTGTGGACTCATTGTAGGAAATAAATTTGTCTCTCTTGTTGGTGATATATCTCCATTTTTAATTATGGATGGAGCTTTAACTGGTGTCTTTATACTAATTAAAGATGATGTCTTTTTATGTTGGTGACGTTTAGGTGAATTTTGTAATACTTTAATTAAATCAAAATTCAATTCAGATTGAGTTTGTGAATTTTGTGAGTCTCTTCTCAATTTAAAACTTTTCAATCTTTTCAGTGGACTCGAAGATCTGGATCTCTGAGTGTTGTTATTATGTTTCTGTGAAGTTAGTGAAATTGATGATTTACCAGGGATATCAGAGATGGATTTAGTATGTCCATATAAAGAGTATGGAGATGCCCCCATACTTGATTTTTTCTGAATTCTACTAAGTTCTAACCTTGGTGATAGATTCATCTTAGAAAGAGTTTCATATGAAGATATAAAGGATTCATTCATTATTGATTTATATGGATCATCTATACTGATATTGTTAGATTTAGTTGGATATTCAAAATCAAGTGATGGTATGATATGGCTATATTTAACAGATCCTGTTGAGTTGATTGATGATGGATCACTATATGATCTTGTCAGCATTGGTCTTCTCATCTTGGGTGGTGGCTGTAATGGAGAAAGAGGTGCTGGTGGTGTTTCATTGGTTGTGTATAATGGTATTGAAATTTGTCCCATTCTCTCTCTATCGGTAAACCAATCATTAGAATTTTGATTCCATGTGTCCAAAGATATATGATTTAAAGTATTGGATCTAGGTAATGGCCATCTCTGTGTGGAGTGTAATGGGATTTCACTCAAATCTCCTAGTTCGTTAACTAAATCTGGATATTCATCATCTTGTTCTTGTTCTTGTTCTTGTTGTTCTTGTTCGTAATCCTCGTAGTCACCACCATTTTCCTCATTGAAAACTATATCTTCCTCTGTAATTGATTCAGGGATATATGACTGAGAGGAGAAATTCAAGTACGTATTTTTATCAGAAGCTATTATTGAATCGCTAGCTTTCTGTTGACTGAATTGGAATGGCGGTAGTAACTTATGACTACTGTAATCTGTAGCTGATTCTTTGATGGTATGGCTGTGCAGATTCATGAGCTCATTTTGAGTTTCACACATCTCCACTTTTGTATTGAAATCTGGTAAAATTTCACATCTACTAATAACTAAATTATTTATATTGCTGGCGAAGTTGTATCTTGGGTCAGTAGAAAACTTTTCTGTATTGTAACTATCATATATTGAAGGAACTAATGTTTGTGCAGAATTTTTAACTTTAACGGAATTTATTTTGGTTGATTTGGTAGAGGCAGTTAATAAATCTCCTTCAAAATTCTCATACATTGTTTCAGTATTGAATGGAGTAACTTGAGTAGTTTGGTTTTCAATGTCTTCTATAACTCTTTCAGTATAAACTTGGAAGTAACTGGTTGATCTTAACAAACATGAGATTATAAAAATTGGTATTATTGTAACTTGTAATTGTCTTGACAGTGAACTTGATTCGAATATGTCTGTAAATAAAATATTATCTATCCAATATATAAAAGTTGTCATCGATATTATATCAGTTATTAAGCAGCTAAATTTGAAACAAGTCTTTAATAAGTGTGACATTGAATCACTAATATCTATTAGGGAAAGTAAAGTAGAAATTCCTCTTATAAATTCAGATGCCGTCAGTATTATCAATGGTATATCAGAGTTTGATGTTTTCAACGTGATTGCAAGTGATAATGAAGCATCAGCTATTATTAGTAATGAAAGTACTAGGCCAATGACTGTTTTAGACAGTACCTGGTTCCTCATACTGTTACTACTAGTGTTGTTGTTTTTTGTGACTTGTGGGATGCTACCTTAACAAAGTGTGTCTATGCGTATGTGTATTTGTGTATACGTGTGTATTTATTAGAAAAAGAGAATATGAAAGTATAAGCAATCAACAACTAGAGGCACCTAAATAGTTTACCAGATCAAAGACTTGACTAAAGATATAAAAAAAAAAAACAAAAGGTTTATAATTAGTTGATGTAAGAAATAAATCGTAAGCAAAAAAAAAAAAAGGAAAAAAAAATTTTTAACACTATATAAGGTATACTGCTGACCTATACTGATGGTTACATCTGTGTACATATGTTGAACAGATTAGTATGATATTAGCATGAGTGTTTAGCTGAATTGTGGGAAGGGGAAAAAAAAGTTATTTTTTTGGAGTTTAGTATGAACATGTTAAAAATTTACTTAAAACTATTGTTTACAAATTTCCTAATTGGGGAAACGTGATTGAAAAGAGTAATTAAGCTTCACGAGCCGCGCGTGTTATTAATTGTGTTTAAAATTTAAGTTTTACATTTTTTGATTTTAATATTATGTACATTAACCTCTCATAGTTGTATATAAAATAATTTAATTGAAATATGGCATGCGATATAGACGGCTGTCAAATCACATATATCAAATTAGAATGTACTAATGTTATTTTTAGGTATATATGCTAACTAGATGTGGAGTAGTTATGCTAAAGAGTATTAATTGCACTTGATACATATGTGTCCTCAACATTTATTTTCTACAATTTTCTCAGTCAATAACAAATAATTTGTTTAAAAATAAAAGGGTTATAATATAAATATATATATATATATATATATAGGTATATAAAAAGCACAAAAGCATACACTCTAATCCACACCCACACAACAAACAGGTTTAACTAGATTTTCAAACGATCGACTCAAATATGGTATATTTGTGGTAATATCATATGGTGTATGCACTGATCATATATATATATAACTGACGAAAGAAAAAAAGAAAGTGATAAATCTAGATATTCTTATCTATAAATATACCAAACCAAGTAAAATAAAGATTGTATATGTACTCTTATATATATATAAATAACAAATATAATAAATATAAAAACTGGCATATAATACTAATTAATAATTTATTAAGTAATAAACAAAATACTTAATAATATATTATATAATATAAATTAATTATATAATCGAATATTTATTGAAATAAAAGAATTACACAGCCATATTTAAAGATATTTATTACTTATTAAAATATTTTCTCTATTGTTTTATTGCTTTATTGTATATATATATAAATAAATTATTATAATTTTATAATTTTATAAATTTTCACTACTTTTTCGATCGGTAATACGGGATTTATATATTATATATATTACAATTTACAATTCTCCATATTATATTATAATACATAATAATTCAATGGGATATATCTAGAAAGTTTCCAGTTTTTTATGCAAATGCTTTGCCGTTGGGACTATAAATTTCTAATATAATAATTTATACTGTATTATGTAATACCATTATTCTATAACAGCTATACATTGCACTACTGTACTACAGTTTTATACGTACGTATATATATATATATATATATATATATATATTCATGAGCTGATCACACATATGAATATTGGGATAAATTCGGTAATATTAAAGTTTAAGTCGGGGATTTTCATGATTCAGACATAATTTTTTATATATATTTATTGAATTAATTTGAAATTTATATTACAGAGTACAGTTTAAAATTTTCAATGAGGCATTGAGGGATAAATAAATAATTATTTGTTTCATTAGGTTTATATTCCATGACTCCAATCATTAATCTTAATGTCTTTATATTGTAATTAATTTGTATTTGATATAATAATTTATTATTTAAATTTACAGAGTAGCCTCGGTTTTAGATTCTTTGATTGTTATCTTCTCAATAAATCTAAGCATGCGCTCGATAAGTCATGATACGTATTTAGTATATCTACAAATTTCTGACTCCTGACTCATGAGTCCTGAGTCGAGCCAACTTCTAACTTCTAAGTAGAGTGCTTTTAAGTTTTACATCCACTATATACAGGCTACAGCATATTCAAATCTCAAGTATACAGTTCAGTAGACTATCAGTAGTTTAGTAGTAATATTAACTTTATATTAACTATATAATAATAAATATAGATATTAGAGTATACTATAATTTAAAAACTATTACTTGAGTTTAGTAGTCTAATACTTAGTAACTTAAATATTAAAATTTAATATACTAATATCTATGTATATTGTATAACTATAATGTATTATCATTTTAAAATTTTAATAACCTACGGTCTACGGTCTAAGATATTATGCAGTAATAACTTATAATTAGCATGCTTACTATATTTTATAGACTATAGTTCTACCCTCTACCCTCTTAATAGTTAATAGTCACCAGTTAGACTTAGTACTTACAGTTACTACTAACTAGTAACTACGTACCACAGATACAACAAAAAATCTGTAGTAATTATAAAACAGTAAAATTCTTACATAAGAAAATACATACAGATTATATAATCACATTTTATCGACGCGTCTCAATGTGATCGACGCAATATATATATATAATATATATGGCCCCAACAAAATTAAAAAAAAATTTAAAAAAAATTTTAAAGGCTGTACAATTTTATAATAATTTTCTTTTTGTGATGTATCAGAATCGAAAGAGAGAAAAGAGAGAAGAAGGTGGTTGTATAATAACTACAACTATATATTAGATACAGTGTAGATTGTTATATATATATATATATATATATATACTCTAATCGAATTATTGTTTAAGTCAATTTTGGAATTGATATTAACGTTGATATATATATCAATTTTATATCTATCATTTTAGTGATATATTAAGCTTGTATTTTTATTTTTTTTGTTTTGTTTGTCCCCTTTTTGTTTTATTTTTATTTTTGAATCATGTCTTTAGAGGTTAAAGATATTCAGAATCAACACAATGAGGAACCAACATTATTTAGAAAATTTGTGTATGATTTAGTCTTGTGGACTTTATCAGTTATATTTGATTGTTTCTTTAGAGAAATTAGACCTAGAGGTGCATTTAGATTACCTAAATCAGGTCCAATTATTTTTGTTGCTGCACCACATGCCAATCAATTTGTTGATCCAATTGTTCTAATGGGTCAAATTAAAAATGAGACTGGTAAAAGAATTTCATTTTTAATTGCTGAAAAATCTCATAGACGTAAATTTATTGGATTAATTTCAAGATCTCAAATGTCAATTCCTGTTAAAAGGGCACAAGATAATTTAAAATCTGGTAAAGGTTTAATTAAATTAGACAGTGAAAATGAATTACATATATGGGGAGAAGGTACACAATTTTTAAAAGATTGTGAAAATAAAGGTTTATTAGCTTTACCAAGATCTTTAGGATCTGCCGAAATTGGTGAAATTATATCCGATACTGAATTATACCTGAAAAAACCTTTTAAATTTGCATCTCCAAAGACAACCAATGAAGCTAAATCATTATTATTAAATGGTACAGGTTTCAAATCAGCCAATAAAGTTGATCAAAGTGAAGTTTATTCAAAAGTTTTTGATCATTTAGCAAGTGGTCACTGTTTAGGTCTTTTCTCAGAAGGTGGATCTCACGATAGACCAGATTTATTACCATTAAAAGCTGGTGTTGCCATTATGGCGTTAGGTGCAATGGATGCCAATCCAGGTTGTAATGTTAAAATTGTTCCATGTGGTATGAATTATTTCCATCCTCATAAATTTAGATCTAGAGCAGTTGTTGAATTTGGTAAACCAATTGAAATTAGTAAAGAATTGGTTGATAAATACGGTAATGCAAATACTTCTAAAGAAGCAATTAGAGATTTATTAGATACAATTACAAAAGGTTTAAAATCTGTTACTGTTACTTGTCCCGATTATGAAACTTTAATGTGCGTCCAAGTTGCTAGAAGATTATACTCTAATAATATGTCTAGTAGATTCTCATTAAGTACAATTCTGGAAATGAATAGAAGATTACTTGAAGGTTATTTACATTTTAAAGATGATGCAAGATTTCAAGAACTGAGAAAAAATATTTTAAATTATAACGATACTTTGAAAAGTTTTAAAATTCCTGATCATTTGGTTGAACAAAATAAAAGTGATCGTAGATTTAAAATTTTCTTTTTATTTTTAAATTCTTTAGTTAAATTGATAATTTTAGCTACATTGGCTTTACCTGGTGCTATCATGTTTTCTCCAGTGTTTATTGCTACTAAAATAATCAGTGAAAAGAAAAGAAAAGAAGCTTTAGAAGCATCAACTGTTAAGATTCAAGCAAGAGATGTTATTGCAACTTGGAAAATTTTGGTTAGTTTAGGATTTGCCCCACTATTATACATTTTTTACTCAGGTTTAGGAAGTTTCTTGATTCGTAAATATTTTGGCGTTTCAAATATGTCAGCAATAAGACTTTTCATTACATTCTATATCTTATCTGTTACAATTACATATTCCGCATTAATTTTTGGTGATAAAGGAATGGATCTGTTCAAATCAATAAGACATTTATGGTTAGCGTTAGTTAATAAACAAGGCTTGAAAGATTTACAAGCAATGAGACAAAAATTATCACTTGAAATCACTGAAAATATAAATACTCATGGTCCTCAATTGTTCCCCGATTTCAATTTATTCGAATATGAAAAGAAACTCGAATTAAAGAAATTAAGAAAACAAGAAAGAAAGAAGAGACAACAAGAACGTGAACAGAGTGTTTTGGATTCTGAAGATGAATACGAAGAAAATAAAACTCAAGAATTGAGACAAAGAAGAGCTGCTAAGAAATTAAAGAAGCTGGAAGAACAATTCAAATTGAGTGCCGAAGAAATTCAAGATAAGAAGAACCAATTAACTAGTAGTGTTCCAATCATTCAAAATGATAATGATTTAACTTCATCTGCTGGGTTATCATCATCAAGTGAAAATGACTTCTTAACTTCATCATCAGAGTCTGACTATGATGTAGATGAAACCAATGTAAACAGTGACAAACTAGGGGGATTAATTAGAGACAAAATTATCAAAGAAAATAGAGAAAGAGATGCACAAGATTGAAAAATTTTCATCCCACTCTCCATGATTCTTATGACTTTTTTATTTCATACCTTATGTTAACATTATATTCAGTTCGTTTTTTATTATTATTTATTTTTACCTCTACACATTTATTCATTATTTTCAAATTTACTATATAGTCTTGTCAATGCATATGTGACCACAATTAACGTATTCTGTGTTATATTTGTTATTCTTTTGTGTATCTATATATATATAACTTGATGCGTACAGTATACAGCTATTTAGTTTCTTAAAAAAAAGACATGCGCAACTTAAAAAGAACTCCAATCCCAATCTGCAGGAACAGTATTATTTTGTATATTAGCTACCGTTTCTCTTCTACCACTGCTGATTCTAGATGACTTTATAGAATCATCATTACTGCCCAAATTCAAATCCCTTGTAGTATGATCTTTAACGAAGTTCTCATACTTGTGAGAACACTGTTGACAAACTTTCGATAAGAATTTCTTCCCATTTGGATTGTTATTATTCTGATGAGCATCTTCATCTGATGTATTACTGTCAGATTTGTTATCTTGATCAAATTCAGAATTCTCAGCGGTAGTTCTATTGTTACCAAATAAAGTAAAGTGTGCATCTTTATCCAAATAGATGTAATTCTTCAAACAGTCGCTACAGAAAATCTCCCCACAGTAACGACAGTGATGCTTTCTTCTATTTTCAGTTATAAAATGGAAGAGTCTATTACAATCAAAACAGTTGAATCTTTTACTATTTGGTTTCCAATGAGTTCTTGAAGGACCTTCCTCATCATATTGTTTTCTTTGATTACCAATTAAATATCCCCAGTATTCGGATATTGAAGAAGTTGAAATAATAGAAGATGTTGATCTAGATATGGTATATTTAGGTCTTTCAGGTTTTTGGTGAACATCAATTGTATCAACAGTGGCAACAGTAGTTGGAGTACAAAGTGAAAGTTGATCATCTGATCTTAATACGGCTGGCGTATAAAGAGGTCTTCTTTGATCATTGATTTGTTTAATATATGCATTTGTTGGATCTCTAAATGGTGATTTTGTTCTTGGAGGTGGTGATGAAAGTGGCATAGAAGATGACAATGAATTTGTACTATTTATATCCAAAGTGACAGGTCCATCTTGATATAAGCTTATAGGTTTTGGAATTCCAGTCATTCTTGGTGAAGATTGGAAAGTTTGAGATCTTTGAGGCCCATGAGACAAGTTTGAGATTGCTAGACCCACCCCAGGTGAGTTTGAGCTCATACCAGGACTATTTGATTCACTTGAATAGTTTGATTTAGGAAGAGTATCCATACTTTGTTGTTCTAATAATTGTTGCTGTTGAACAAACTGTTGTTGCTGTTGAAGTTGCTGTTGAATTTGTTGTTGTTGTTGCTGAGCAAGTAATTGTTGCTGCTGTTGTTGCTGTTGTTGCTGCTGAGCTAGTAGCTGCTGCTGTTGCTGTTGTTGTTGTTGCTGCTGAGCTAGTAACTGCTGCTGTTGCTGTTGTTGTTGCTGTTGAGCAAGTAACTGCTGCTGCTGAGATATCTGTTGTTGCTGAGCTATCTGTTGTTGTTGTTGTTGTTGTTGTTGTTGTTGTTGTTGTTGTTGTTGTTGTTGTTGTTGCTGTTGCTGTTGTTGTTGTTGTTGAGCCATCTGTTCATGTTGAGCCATCTGTTCCTGTTGAACTATCAATTCCTGTTGTTGTTGCAGTTGCAGTTGTTGTTGCAGTTGTTGCGGTTCCTGCAGTTGCAGTTGCTTCTGTTGTTCCAACTGTTGCTGCTGTTGTGCCACTTCTTGTTGTAATTGTAACTCCTGTTGTTCAAGAAGACCAGACTTATTAGTTGGAGATATAGATCGATTCACAACTGAACGTTGATGCAACTGATTAAAATTATTTGAATCGGATGTAACTATAGAAATTGTTGAATCAGTCAATGGAATATCATTAATTGTATTTTCGATGAATTCTGCAGTCTCTGTTGAACTATCATTTGTATTTGAAATACAAACAGATGTCAACTCGGGTAATTCAGAAGATTGCTTCACTATTATTGTTTCCGGTTCATCACCTCCATTCAGATTAAATCTTTCAATTTCAACATTTATAGCCTCTACTGATCGTTTCTGATCCCTCTCACTTGGTTCAGATTCAATACTAGGACCAGCATCACCAGGACCAGGACCAGGACCAGCACCTGCACCTGCACCACCACCGCCACCACTTGTCTCACTAATACTTCCGAGTACATTACCTAAACCAACAGAATGTTTACCACTGTTACTATTACCATTCTCATTATTATCCAGTTGACTCAATTTAGAAACACTTTGAACACCATCCAAAGCTGCAGTATAGTTACCACTATTCATCGGTTGTAAATTAAGACTCTCTAGTGTCTTTTGAGAAGTCATAGTTATCTATCTGAATATAACAATGGGAACTGGTGGAAAAGAATAAGAGTGAAAAAAACAAAAGACACAATCGGGAAAGAACCTATAAAGAATAACTAACACCAATAAAATGTACTTTACACCCTATAAGACTTGTATACAAGACAAGACAAAACTTAAAACAATACAATACAAGACTTTTTAATATCAAATTTCATTTGTTTTTTATTATTTTATATTATTCCTTTATCGTACACACACACACACACTGCGTACGTACTGCACGCTTTGTAGGCAAAAACGGTTTTTGTTGTCAGCAGAATTTTTTTTTATTTTTTTATTTTTTTTTTTGATTTTCAACAAAATGATTACATAAGATATTACCTAACACTGAACACGTCTTTGATTTTTTTTTTTTTTTTCGTATTTTTTTTGTGAGAGAAGAAGAAGAAGAAGAAGAAGAAGTGATTAATTGAAATATTGAACAAACAAAAAGGGTTAAACAAGAGATTTGCCTCTTTTAATTTGTTTCTTTTGTTGTTTTTGCTTAATATATATATATATATATTAGAGACTAGGTACAATATATTATCTTTCAATTGATCATTGATAATGTTTGTGACGGTGGATAATGATGGGTACCTCAGAGTGGGTAACTCTACATTACAACTAATTAAGTTATTGATAATTACATCAATTTTTATATCAATTTCATTTGCAGCAGTTTCGTCAAGATTATTTTCAGTTATTAGATTTGAATCAATTATTCATGAATTTGATCCATGGTTTAATTTTAGAGCAACAAAACACCTGGTTAATACATCATTTTATGAATTTTTAAATTGGTTTGATGATAAGACATGGTATCCATTAGGTAGAGTTACAGGTGGTACATTATATCCAGGTTTAATGGTTACATCAACGATTATTTTCAATATTTTTGAAACAATTGGATTACCAATTGATATTAGAAATATTTGTGTCCTGTTAGCACCTGCATTTAGTGGATTAACATCACTAGCTATGTATCTGTTAACTTTAGAAGTTACATCAACATCATCAAAATTATCAAATAAAAAGACAGCTGCATTATTAAGTGCATTTTTCATGGGTATAACACCAGGTTATATTTCAAGATCAGTGGCAGGTTCCTATGATAACGAAGCAATTGCAATTACATTATTAATGGTTACATTTTATTTATGGGTTAAATCAATTAATTTAGGTTCAATTTTTTATGCATCATTTGCATCAATTTTTTATTTTTATATGGTTAGTGCATGGGGTGGTTATGTTTTCATTACCAATATTATTCCATTACATGTTTTCATCTTATTATTAATGGGTAGATTTGATTTTAAAATTTATACATCATATACAACTTGGTATATATTAGGTACTTTAATGTCAATGCAAATTCCATTTGTTGGTTTCTTACCAATTAGATCAAATGATCATATGGCTGCATTAGGTGTTTTCGGTTTATTACAATTAGTTCTAGTGGCAAATTACTTAAAACATACTTTATCACCTCAAAAATTTACCAAATTAATAATTGCATTTAGTTTATTAATTGGTATCATTGGTATTAGTGGATTAGTCTTTGCTACAAAATTAGGTTTAATTGCTCCATGGACAGGTAGATTTTATTCATTATGGGATACAAACTATGCAAAGATTCATATTCCAATTATTGCTTCAGTTTCAGAACATCAACCAACTCCATGGGGTTCATTCTTTTTCGATTTAAATTTCATGATTTGGTTATTCCCAGTTGGTGTTTATTTCTGTTTCCAAGATTTATCAAATGAAGCTGTCTTTGTTATTGTCTATGCAGTTTTAGGTTCATATTTTGCAGGTGTGATGGTTAGATTAATGTTAACTTTAGCACCAGTTGTTTGTGTCTGTGCTGGTATTTCATTAGGTAGATTATTTGATATTTACTTTGATTTTAAAGAATTTTTCTTTGCTTGGTACTCTTCTTCTTCTACCACCACCACCACTACCACTGAAACAGAATCATCAGATTTGAATAAAGATTCCAAAACATCAGGTTCATTCTTTTCATTAATTTCTAAATTATCAGTCTGTTCAGTGTTTATCTTTTACTTATACTTCTATGTTCAACATTGTACTTGGGTCACATCAAATGCATACTCTTCACCATCTGTTGTTTTAGCATCTAGAAATCCAGATGGTTCTCAATTAATCATTGATGATTATAGAGAAGCTTACTATTGGTTACGTATGAACACCGATGAAGATGCCAAAGTTATGGCGTGGTGGGATTATGGTTATCAAATTGGTGGTATGGCTGATAGAACTACATTTGTTGATAACAACACTTGGAATAATACACATATTGCCACCGTTGGTAAAGCTATGTCAGTCTCTGAAGAAAAATCCGAGATTATTATGAGACAACTTGGAGTTGACTATGTCTTGGTTATATTTGGTGGATTACTTGGTTATTCAGGTGATGATTTAAATAAATTCTTATGGATGGTTAGAATTGCAGAAGGTATTTGGCCCGAAGAAGTTAGCGAAAGAAATTTCTTTACCGATAGAGGTGAATATAAAGTTGATGATTTAGCAACTGAAACCATGAAAAATTCATTAATGTATAAATTATCATACTATAGATTTGGTGATGCATATGGATCAAATGATGCAATTGATAGAGTTAGACAACAAAGACTATCTTCACAATATGCTAAAAGTATTACATTAGATACTTTAGAAGAAGTTTTCACAAGTGAAAACTGGATCGTTAGAATTTACAAGTTGAAAGATAAAGATAACTTTGGAAGAGATCTAGTCAGCATTGGTGAAAATGAAAGAAAGACAATATCTAAGAAGAATAAGAGAATGCAAAGTAGAAAGAAGCCAAACTTAGATTTAAGAGTTTAATAAAATTATACTCAAACCAAACGAAAATAAAAAAAAAGAAAGTATATACAGATATATAAAAATAAATAAATAAAATTACTACTCATTACGTATAATTAAATCATAAAACACCATTAATTTATTAAACTATATACAATATTTCTCAGTTCAACCATCCTAATCTTTGCAACTTTCTTTGAACTAATTCATTTAAAGTATGACCAGGTTCACGACCAACTCTTCTCTCATAGGCATAATAAGAAGCAACACCAATACTAACTGCAAATATTGGATCTAACCATCTAAAAAAGCAAGAACATAACAAATGTTAGTATGTGAAAAAAACAAAAACACAAAAGACAGAAATTTCAAGTATAAAAATGTATCTGAAAAGTAAATAAACAAATATCTCTATAATATAATCAGAAGGAAGGCAACATATGTGTATAATCATCGTATAACTAAGAGATTGTTCACGCAAAAATGTTAATCATCATTTAAAACAAGACATTGGGAATATTACAATCAAGACACACAATTAAAAAATTAGTAATACTTACTTTGAAATTAAATATGGATAGTGTTTAACTGACTGTATAGCTGCAGAAGCGGTTGACATATTTAGTTAATTGATATTATAACCCTTGTATATTATATTTATATGAATTAAAGAGTATATTGTCAGTAATTAATTAAGTATAATTAATTTAAGTTGATTGATATCAAAAGTTTTTTTTGTAGAAATTTTATGATACAATTATGTAATCAGTAAAGTCTATTATATAATCAAATTCCATTACATAAGTAAAATAAGACGATTACATAATAATTAAAACAAAAAAAGACACGAAAAAAACAAAAAAACACTCAAAACACAAAACACAAAACACAAATAAATAAAAAAAAAAAATTACTACTAAAACATATATATACCCATATCCTTTATACACTTGTAACTACTTCATACACCCAAAATAATTACAACTAATTCGCAATCAAGCAATATAATATAGAACAATGACAACTACATATACCTTAGAATCAAATAAAGTGACAAACTATGACTGTAATATACTACCTGTGCACATAAATTATACAGGTAAGATATCGAGTACGCAAGAATTTTGGCCAAGTGAACTAGTTAAAAATGACAATGATAATACAGTGACAAATTACCTTAGAGGCCGTAAATTACAAGGGGAAGAAAAAAATTTAAATAACCACAGTATAGCAATTTTTGAAAAAATTGTCAAAAATGACAATCAATTAACAAATGATGATACTAAATTTAAATTATGTGGTACCGCTAATAAATTAATTAATTTTGACCACGAAAGAACTCCTGTTGAAAATGATCCTATTGAAAAATTAGTTGAATGGTTAGACTTAAGTGAAGCTATACATAGTTAATAGTGGAGTAAAGAGATCTATATCTATAAATCTATATATACACAATATCAACAACCTAATTATATTACCTTAAGTAATGATACACCAAGCAATTAATAAAGATTAAGTTAAGTTAAGTTAAATTAATATAATAAAATTCTAAAAAAAGAATTAACAACACAAACAGCTGCCAATCCGTTTTAATGTACGTACGTGTAACTGTTTAAACAAATTTCCACTCCGCCATTATTCCCCTCACTTTTCCCATGTGAAAGAATAAATTTCCCCAGAAATATTAATATAAATGAATTAGCAATTTAATTATACTCGCCCATGTACGACGTACCGCCAGGAAAGTACGTACGTACACCGCGCATGCCACGTCTTTTAATTAAATTTTCCCCTTTGGCCCATTAATTAAACATGGGCAAAACTTCCCTGTTTGATCCATGAAAAATTCTTCCTCTCCCTCGTCTTTCCCCTCAAATTTCACATGCTGCACGGTTTAATTTACGGCGAAAGTGCAAAATTTTAAATTTTTTTTGTACAGAAAAACAAACAAACAAAAGAGAAGAAGAGGACAAAAAACAAAAAAAAAAAAATTAATAAACAAAAAATTTGTAATTTATATAAATAAAACATTGTTCCCTCTTTTCTTTTCTTTTCTTTTTTTTTTTTGTTTCCCTCTTTTTAACTGTTTGTTATACACAGTAGTAGAAATAGGTAAATATTTATTCATTCTATATGTCAGATTTTACACCATTAGTTTGTACCATTGATGTTGGTACAACATCAACTAGGGTTATATTGTTTAAATCAAATGGTGATGAAGTTACAAAGCATCAAATTGAATATTCAACATCTGCACAGGAGGCATCAAGAAGAAATTCACCAGATATTTTCACTGGTGAAGGTATTGCCATTGATATTTTAAATCCTTCTATTGAAATTGAAGAAGATATACATAGACCAACGTTATCATTCCCACAACCAGGTTGGGTTGAATGTGATCCACTGTTAATTTTATCAAATGTAATTCAATGTTTAAGTGTTTGTATGACAAATTTAGAGATTATAAATACTGAAGAACCATTAGATAATTCAACTATTGAAAAATACAAAGTTGTTTCAATTGGTATTGCAAATATGAGAGAAACAACAATAATTTGGTCAAAATTAACAGGATTACCATATTATAATGGTATTGTTTGGAATGATACTAGAACAATGTATTTAATGAATCAAATTTTAACTTCAACTTCAAAAGAAGTATTAGATTCAATGAAAGAAAAATCAGGTTGTCCAATTTCAACTTATTTTTCAGCTTTAAAATGGGTTTGGTTATATCAAAATTGTGATGAAATTAGAAATAGTTATGAAAGTGGAGATCAAGATTTAATGTTTGGTACAGTTGATACATGGTTAATTTATAATATAACAAAAGAAAAATCTTTTGTTACAGATATTACAAATGCTTCAAGAACAAGTTTTATGAATTTAGATACAAAAGATTATGATGATCAATTATTAAATTTTTGGAATATTGATCGTGAAAAATTAAATTTACCAGTTATATTACCATCAAGTTTTAACTATGGTAATTTTGAAATACCAGATTTTAAAAAATTAAAATTAACAAATAAAAATCAATTATTATCAATTGAAGCAAATGAAATTTTATTTAAAAATTTAAATGGTGTTCCAATAACAGGTTGTCTTGGTGATCAATCTGCATCATTGGTTGGTCAATTAGCAGTTAAAGCTGGTGATGCAAAATGTACATATGGTACAGGTGCATTTTTATTATATAATACAGGTTATAAAAAATTAATTTCACAACATGGAGCTGTTACTACAGTTGGATATTGGATTCCATCATTAGATGAATCAATTGATGGTTTAAATTGTTTTGAACCTCATTTTTGTTTAGAAGGTTCAATTGCTGTTGCAGGTTCATGTGTTCAATGGCTTAGAGATAATTTAAAATTAATTGGTAAAGCATCAGATATTGGACCACTAGCAGCTCAAGTTTCAAATAGTAAAGGTGTTGTTTTCGTTCCTGCATTTTCAGGTTTATTTGCACCATATTGGGATTATAAAACAACTGGTACAATTTTTGGTTTAACACAATATACATCTGCAAGTCATATTGCAAGAGCTGCAATTGAAGGTGTTTGTTTCCAAGTTCGTGCAATTTTAAAAGCAATGGTTCATGATGCAGGTTCATCTTCTGAATTTTTAGATGATAGAAAAAAATTACCTAAAAGTAATCCATTAAATACACTACATGTTGATGGTGGTATGTCTAAATCAAATACAGTTATGCAAATTCAAGCAGATATTTTAGGACCATGTGTTTCAGTTATTAGATCACAAAATGCAGAATGTACTGCATTAGGTGCAGCAATTGCATCAGGTTTACATCCAGATATTAAATTTTGGTCATCAATGTCAGATGTAATTGAATGTATTGATAATGGTAATTTACAAAATAGTGGTAATGATAGTACAATACATCGTTTTAAAGCTGTATTTAGTGATAAAAAGAGAAGAAAATTTTGGAATTTATGGGAAAGAGCCGTTGAAAGAGCTAAAGGTTGGTTACAAGATGAAAAAAGTGATAGTGAAAGTGAAAGTGAAAGTGAAAGTGAAAGTGAAAGTGATGACGAATAGATAATACATTTTGTATAGACATTAATTAATTAATATATAATATATATTTATTTCCCCGCTAATAAATATAACATACTTTATTCATCCGACAACTTTGAATTAACCTTAATCAGTACATGACACAGCAATGACATACAGCAAGTTTGCTAAGACAAAAGAATTCACTCAAGGCTGTGTAATGTTTTATACTAATTTCTTTGATTGCTATCCTTCTTTAACCTTCTATACTATACAATTGGAAATTTTGCAGATGATGATGACTTATATAATATTATATTTAGTCAAAGTTGCTATATATTTGAAGTTATAATTGCTATGCGCAGTGATTTAATTGAGTTAAAGTTGCTACCAATAATCAAGTATAAATATGGCTTATAATTCCCTTTTCTTTTGATTTTAAATTACAAGAATTATATCTTTATAAATTAACAATACAAATCAATTTTCAATTGAATTAAAAGAAATTAAAAGAACAAAAAATTTAAAAATGTCTGACTTTGGAAGAAAAAATTTCACCGATAAAGCTACTGAATCAATTACACCAGATTCACAAAAAAGTACCTATCAAAAGGCAAAAGAAACTGCCACTGATGCCGTTGATAAAGTTAGTTCTCAAGTTACTCCAGAATCACAAAAATCTGCTACTCAAACTCTAGGTGACAGAGCTCAAAAGGGATCCGATGAAGCTAAATCTGAAATTAGTAAAGATGAAACAACAATTTCTGAAACTGCTGCTAGTTATTTAGAATCTGGTAAACAAGCAATTGGTGATGCCGTTGAATATGTTTCTGGTGCTATTACTGGTGCTAAAGAAGGTGGTGATGCTACCAAGAAATAGATAAATACGTATAAGTAAATAACATAACTCATATATAACATATATAAGTTCAAAATAGAGGATACTTTAGTATAAAATCAATTATATAATGAATTATGTAATTAAAAAATATATTAATATATTATTATATAATATATTATATAATACACAAATTCTCCCCGCTTAAAAAACATCGAGGCGGAATCGCGGAATATATTTAAAAAAAAACAAAAACAAAAAGAATCGATCACAGCCTATAATTCAGCTTATATATCATGTTTGTGGTATATAAATTACGTAATAACATAATTCGGCTAACGCTTATAATAAAAAAAAATTGAATCATCTGAAAACTTCCCCAGTGCGAATAAAATTTCATACGTGCGCTGTACTTATGGGGTAAATGTACGCGAAATGAAAATTATATAATCAAATTAACAAAAATTACAATAATAAAAAATTTGGTCGAAATGAATGAATCGAATTTTAAAAATGAGTGAGGGAAACAAAATTGAAAAAATACCCGTTTGTCCCTGCCGCTGTTTTATTTACGTGAAAATCCGGGTTAATTTTTAAATTATAATATATGGCGGGGTTAAAGTTTTAAAAAACAGACAAAGTAGTTAATATTTATATTTGTTTTATTTAAATTTGTCTTATTTAAATTTGTGTATATGGGTTATACTTTGTTATATGATAATTTATATATAATTCAGTATATATATATAATATATATATATATAAAGGATGTATGTGGGTGTAGATTCAATGAACGGATGGGTTAAATAGAACAATACAGCGTATCTGAATATGTGCAAACTTGCTTATATTTTTATAAAATGTGGAGTAGTCCCTACTAAATTAGAGCGTGTATATTGTATATATTAGTATAAGCTTTACTAAGAACCGACCCTCTTTCGGAGCATTTTCTCTGCTACAAGAAGCTGAATAGTCTATTTTTCCATTTCTTCTTTTATTCAACAAAAGAATTACACAATTCTCCTCTTTGTCTTGAATATATAAATAAATGACAATTTCCCTCTTTAATAGTTTTCCCCCTTTTATTTTTGGTTCCCACTTTTATCTCTTGTTTCTTTCTTTTAATTTATTATAAATTTACAATTGTATAAACCCGGAGGTTTTTATTATTATTATTATATATTATAATCCAAATAGACAGACACTTCCTAACGTGCGAGAATAGACAAGCCGTTCGTTATAATAAAGCCTTTTAAGAAAAGAAAATCTATCTATCTACATATATATATATAACGTTAATCCTTCCTTTATCCAATCTATACGATTCATATATATATTATTCCTATATTTATATATGATCCATTTGAATATTCAATACAAATAATCATTTTACATCGCTATATATACAAAGTACACGTACCCATTTGTCTGTGTCCTTTGTTCTTTTGTTTCCCTCTTGCTCATCTTTTAAATTTTTTGCGCGCGCGTGGCCGGTGACTTTTCTCGAGGTTTTTCTTATTTTTTCTTGCATTGTCCAAAATTGAATCATTTCCCAAAAAAAAAATTTTTTTTTGTTTTTGATTCCAGTGAGTCTTAATTCAGCGAAAATTTCCATTTTCCATATTCCTTTTCTCCATTTCCAGTTTTATCTTCTTGGTTCATTTAAATGATGATTAAAGTTTCAAATCCTTCATCAACAACAACAAGTAGTCAACCTTCATCTTCTTTAACATCATCTGATAGTTTTATTTCAACAACTGTTTCATCAAATAACTCACCTATCAAAGTTTATTCAACTTCCCCACCTTTAAAAATGTCTTCATCTTCAGCAGTTGATCAACATTTATCAAAAATTTTTGATAAATTTTCGAAAACTTATTCAGATGTTGATAATTCAAATTCTAAAATTTTAAAATTTCAAGATTTTACTGAATTTATAAAAAGTCAAGATGAAGAAAATATTTATCTTTCCAAAATTTCTTCATTTTTACCAATTGATTCATTTGGTTTACTTTATTTAATTGCCGATCGTGAAAAGAAAGGTTATTTAAATGAAGATGATTTTCAAAGATTTTCAAAAGAATTAATTGATTTAACAAATAATAATTCAAGTGGATCAAATAAATTATTATTTAAATTATTTAAATTATTTGAAAATGATTTTTATTCATTTGAAGATTCAAAAGATTCAATTAAAACTGAAAGATTTTTAGAAATTTTAAATAAGTTAAATCAAACAGATATAAATTCAGTTGAAAATTTCTTACAAAAAAATAATATTCAAAATTTAGATTATAATCACTTTGATAAATTAATTAATAAATTACCAGTTTTAAAATTTGAAGAAAAATTTGAAGAATTACAAAAAAATTCAAAAATTTCAATTGATTCTTTCCAAAAAATAGTAAAAGAAATTTATCATGGTAGATTACCACCAAATATTTTACCTCAACTGGAAAAATTTTCAAATTTAACATTTGGTAAATCAGATCTTTCAATTGATGAATCTTTAAAATTATTAAAATTATTAAAATCTTTACCAGCTTTAAATTTTATAATTTATGAACAAATATCATCAGGTGAATTTAATGATTCTGATAAACAAATAACAAGTGAAGCATTTTTAGAATTTGTTAATTCTAAAAAATCTTCAACAACAGTGGAAAACCTAACTAAAGATGATGTTTCATTATTTTTCCAATGGAATGCATTACTTTTAAAACAACAAAATGTTGCATCTGCTATTAAAACTGGTGATATGATGGCTATATTAACAGATGATTTAATTAAATCTCAAGAATCATCAGATTCAATTCCATTTTCATTTTATCCAGTTTTCAATTCTGCTTATTCATTCTTATTAGGTTCTGTTGCTGGTGCAATTGGTGCTACAGTTGTTTATCCAATTGATTTAGTTAAAACTAGAATGCAAAATCAAAAGGGTAATTCATTATATTCTTCTTATGGTGATTGTTTCCGTAAAGTTTTAAAACATGAAGGTTTAGTGGGTTTTTATTCTGGTTTATTACCTCAATTAGTTGGTGTTGCACCTGAAAAAGCTATTAAATTAACAGTTAATGATATAGTGAGAAGTATTGGTGCTGGTTATTGTAAAGATGGTAGATTAACAATGGGTTGGGAAATTTTAGCTGGTTCTTCAGCTGGTGCCTGTCAAGTTGTTTTCACAAATCCTTTAGAAATTACCAAGATTAGATTACAAGTTCAAGGTGAAGTTCTGAGACAACTGACAAAACAAGGTTTACCAGCAATTGAAAAAACTGCAGTTGATATCGTTAGAGAATTAGGTTTCAGAGGTTTATATAAAGGTGCTTCTGCTTGTTTATTAAGAGATGTCCCATTCTCTGCTATTTATTTCCCAACTTATGCTAATATTAAAAAACATTTGTTTGGTTTTGATCCATTGGATAAGACTAAAAGAAGCCAATTGGAATCTTGGGAATTATTATTATCTGGTGCTATGGCTGGTATGCCTGCAGCTTATTTAACTACACCATGTGATGTGATAAAGACTCGTTTACAAGTTGAAACTAGACCTGGTGAAAAAGCTTATAAAAATATTGCAGATGCATTCACTAGAATTGTTAAGGAAGAAGGTTCAACTGCTTTATTTAAAGGTGGTCTTGCTAGAATTTGTAGATCATCTCCTCAATTTGGTTTCACTTTAGCTTCTTATGAATTATTCCAATCTTGGATCCCATTAAAGAGATTTTATCCTGATCCAACTTTAAGTGAAGGTAAAAGACCAACAAGTGATGGTTATGGTAATGGTTTGACTTCATTAACTCCAACTTTAGGTTCTAATACTGAAGATGAAGTGAGGTATGGTTTAACTGAAGGTGCTAAAAAATTTGTCAGTACTTCATTAGATTTAAATCCAGCTTTGAATAACTTTAACTATTACAAATATATTGATTTGAAAAGTAATAACGATAAAAAATGATTGATTCATTTTAATTGTGACTAACTAGCTGAGAATACAACTAATTTATTAAAAAGATCAAACACTTTTTCCCCTCGCCTACATTCCCCTTTTCATGCGATTTTCACTCACTCATATACATACATATATATATATTCATTCACCCATTAATTCATTAATTCATACATAAATACACTCTTATGATATTATTCGGTTTTAATTTTATTTATTTGTTTTACCCTGTACTTTTTTCAACTGTAGATATACTATACACTAAGTTGTCACTTGTTCAGCATCGTAAAAAATACTTTCATCAATTTTAAAATTTCCCAATTTAACAGCTTGGTTCCATTCCTCATTTTTAAATATAAACTTACCAACTTGTTCATAAATCACTTCTCCGTTATCATTATATTCATCAACATCATGTATACTAGCACCTGATCTTTTAACATCCACCATGAAAACACAGTGGAATAATTTCCGTAATGCCTGTATTTTAGCCCTATACATTCCAATTTCTTTATCTTTTTTACTTTCTTGAGTAGTTGGAAATTCTGATCTTTCATGACCAGGCGGGGAATCTTGTAATTCTAACCATAATTTGACAGTTTTACTAGTCAAGACTCCTGATTCAATGGTTTCCTTTCCTATGTCATATTTGAATATGGGGTCGATATTTGGGTTGTTCAACTGTTTGGATGGCGATACCGTCTTTGGTGTAGGAAGGTAATATGTGTTATTGTTCAAATAATTTGGTGTTTGTAATTGCATCGAGTCTTTAGATGTAGTTAACGGGGAGTCCAGATGATTCACTTTGGAAGGTGTTTTCCAAACAAGTTGTAAACCTGGTAAATTTTGATCCTGCATCGGACCAGCTAACGCTGTAAAATCTTTAGTTGCCTGTTGTTGTAAATATTTCTTTTGATATTGGTATTGTTTTTGCAAAGCAGGGTGAATAAATCTCATGTTTAATTTCCGTATTTTGAAAGCATCAGTTTTGCCGAAGTTAGTCAGTGGGTTTGGTTTGAAATCTTCTGGCCACCAACAGCCATTCCGTTTAGGGTTCCTTGACAGATCTATTAATTTTGTATTTTCTTGAGTGCTTTGCATTAATGGCTTCGATTGGGATTTCATCAACGATATTATCATGTCATCATCACTTTCATAAGCTTCTGAATCTTCTATCTCATTGTATAAGTTGTCAATCTTAAGTTGAGGTTGGATTTGTGATCTAGGCTGTGACAATAAATTCACGGTGGAATCAATCGTATCATCATCGTCATACATATCTTGTGATTTTTGTGATTCTTGCCTTATCTCCACTTTGTTCATTTCTGGGTTCAAAGATGCAGAGTGCCTTTGAAGAATAGGACTAGTCTCAGTATTGGTTTTGCGCGGGTTCCATATAACTCTATTGCTATTACGGACATTATTCACAGTCAAAGGGTTATTATTGTTGTTGCTACTGTTCAACTGCTGTGAGCGTTGTTGATACTGTGTCAATGGCTGCGTTAGAGCTTGTGTTGAAGATGAAGTAGACGTTTGAGAATTTGATATAGTGTCTTCCAGTTCATTGCTAGAATCTTTCTCCAACTCTTTTATACGCGTGTTTGAAACTCTTAAGCTACTAGATAGTTCATTTATGTATTTTTGAAATTTAACGTTATAGTTATATAGTGATTCGTTTTCAGTGTTCAATTGGTCCCTCTCCCTTTTATACTTGTTCTTCTCCGATAAAAGTCTATCAATCAGCTGTTCTTTAATAGTTTGGCTGTCTTTAAGCTCTGTGATAATTCTGTCTTTTCTCTTGATATCATCTCTCAATTTCACTCTCTCTTGTTCAAGGGATGCAATACGATCATCTTTTAGAGTCTTACTTCCCAGTTGGTGTTGCTGTTGATTCTTCTTAGTATAATACTCGTCACATTTTTCTGAATTCTCATGTTAGTAAAATTTGGGTAGTTTCCATACGACAGTATAAATAAAAGAAAAATACTTACTCTGCTTAAACCTCTTAAAACGAGATTGAAATACCTGTAACTCCTGTTCAAGTAACTCAAGTTGATCCCTATCATTTGAATCGCCTTCCATTAAAAGGGATTTACTCAATGACATCTATGCAACTCTTAGGAATATACACTTGAAAATATATCTACTAATACCTCTTCAATCTACAGAGTAATCATCTATACAAATCAATCATAATTTACAAAGGATTGTACGTCTTTTGTTTACGTACAGAAATTTTTCTCGCGTAAAATTACTTACGTAATTTAAATATTTTGCGGCTTCAGTACGCGTTTCCCAAAAAGGCAAAAAAAAAAAAAACATTTCAAAAAGCCAAAAAAAGTTCATTTTGAAATCTTTTCAGATAACAACGACTATCGATATATATATATGAAATTAGTATTTGTTTTCAGAGTTATAGAGTTATAGTCATAGAGATATAGATTATCAGATAGATTAAAGATGACAAAAGATTTACTTTGGAGGTCAATAAAGATAAGCCCAAAGGTTAGTTTCTTTCTATTTATTTACGAATTTAACGTTATCTTACTAACAGTAAATTATATTGATTTATAGGAGGTTACCATTTCAAAAGTTTTGAGATGTGGTCAAGCATTTAGATGGAAATTTATAGATAATATTTGGTCATGTTCTATTGGGAACCGAGTTATATTACTGAAACAGGACGAAGACTCTTTACAGTACTCGTCTATTCCGTACTCCAAAGATACAGAAACGGTGATATGTGATTACTTAAATTTATCTATCAAATTAACTGATCTTTATACAGAGTGGTCCAATGCTGATAAGCAATTTACGAAGACGGCTACAAATTTTGATGGTATACGTATGTTGAGACAAGATCCATGGGAGAATTTGGTCTCATTCATATGTTCAACCAATAATAACGTCAAGAGAATATCTAAAATGTGCGAAAATTTATGTATTAACTATGGTGAGTTTATAACTTCATTCCAAGGACATAATCACTACACTTTTCCAACGCCAGAGAAACTGGCATCACCAGTGGTGGAGCAAGAGTTAAGAAATTTAGGATTTGGATATAGAGCAAAGTATATCCAACAAACTGCCGAGATGCTATGCGATAAAGAGCTGCTCAAACAACTTTATTCAATGAGAACTGAGTCACACAAGACATGTCATCAGTTTCTTCAGAGATTTAAAGGTGTTGGACCGAAAGTTGCTGATTGTGTCTCTTTAATGTCGTTGGATAAACATGACGTTGTTCCAGTTGATACACATGTTTTCAAAATAGCCATTAAAGATTACAAATTTAAGTCAGGTGCTAAATCTTTGAATAAAGAGTTATATGCACAAATTCAAACATTTTTCAAAGAGTTATGGGGTGAGTATGCTGGTTGGGCTCATTCTGTACTATTTGCTGCAGACTTAAAAGATTTGAATAATGGTGTCAATGATAATATTCCTATCAAACCCGATACGAAAAAAATTAAAGTTAAACAAGAGGTGAAGATAGAAGAGGAAGATGATGCTCCTGCACTCCAACTGACAAAAGAGCAAGAAAGACGTGCTGCTAGATACGAACAACGAATTAAACTTAAATACGAGGATATATAGTATAATAAAATATTCTTTAAAATTTGTTTAATATATAAATATCTGTATATAATTAAATTAAGAGTTTTTTCAGAAAGAGAAAATAAGCAAATATAAAGATAACTAAACTATAAATAGAGGTAGAAAAATCAAATAACAATTGTGGGGGGTTGTTTATCCACATAACTTAAACCAGGTGTTGAAAGACCGGCAAACTGAATAATGTGCGAGATAAAATGAAAAACTGAGGAAAGAAAATTATATAGCAATAAGAGATCTAGTCTTATAAAACAATGTTCTTAGCCAATTTAGCCTTATATTCCAAGATAGATCCGTCCCATCTTGTAGCAGTTTGGTTTTCAACAACGAAAATATCTTTAGCAATCTTGTCCAATAATCTGAAATCGTGGGAAACAACACAGACACCACCGTTGAAAGAGTTAATAGCATCGGCTAAAGAATCAATAGTTGGAATATCTAAACCATTGGTTGGTTCATCCAATAATAAAATGTTTGGAGATTCTAAAGCTAATAAAGCGAAAACAACTCTTGATCTTTGACCTTCAGATAAGGTAGCCATTTGAGAAGTTTGACCTTCACCAGTTAAACCGAATCTACCCAATTGACTTCTCCAGTATTGGAAATCTTGAGAAATGTGAGAGAATTTATCTCTAACGAATTCTAATGGAGATTTAGCTAAGTCTAATTGATCAGCAGAGTGTTGAGAGTAAACACCAATCTTAATATGTGTATGTTTAGAAACTCTACCAACTTGTGGTTGTAATTCACCAGTCATCATCTTTAATAATGTAGATTTACCCACACCATTTGGACCAACTAAAGCAACTCTTGAATCCATATCAATACCGAATGATAAATTAGAGTATAAGTTGTTTTCTGGATTACCGTCATAAGCGAAGGAAATTTCATCGAATGATAACACTGGAGGTGGTAATCTTTCAACTTCTGGGAATGTGAATGAGAAAACTTTGTCTGGAACAACAGGTTGAATTAAACCATCAGCTTCCATCTTATCTAAAATCTTTTGTCTAGATTTAGCTTGTTTAACCAAGTTAGCATATGTACCAGCAGAAGCAATGAATTTCTTAATATGAACAATTTCTTCTTGTTGTTTGTTATATTGTTTCATTTGATTGGTTTCAATTTCTTGTCTGGTCTTAACATAAGTATCGTAGTTACCACCATACATCCAAATCTTCTTTTCTCTCATATCAATAATATTTGAACAGACACCATTTAAGAAATCTTGAGAGTGGGAAACTAAGATTAAAATACGATCGAAGTGCTTTAAGTATTCTTCTAACCAAACACAAGCTTCTAAATCTAAATGGGCAGTTGGATCATCTAATAATAATAATGTTGGTTTAACAAATAAAGCTTTAGCTAAAGCAACTCTCATCTTCCAACCACCAGACATATCCTTAGTCTTCTTTAAGATGGTCTTTGAGTTGAAACCTAAACCTGTTAAGATAATAGCAGCTCTTGATTCAAAAGTGGATGGATCCATATCATCAATTCTTTCATATAATGGGTCTAATAACATAGATTCTGGACCATCTTCAACAATAATATCTTCAACTTCTTTTTCTAATCTTGCTAATTCAGCTTCAGCTTCTCTAACAACGTATTCTAAAGCAGAGTATTCGGAAGCTTCAGCAGGTTCATTTAATAAATAAACATCAATGTGTTCTGGAACTGGATATTCTCTAGCAGCTAAAGCTCTCAAGAAAGTTGATTTACCACAACCATTTTCACCTAATAAACCATAACGTCTACCATAATTCAATTCAAAGTTAGAATCTTGAATTAAAACTTTACCGTGGAACAATAATGAAACTGATGATAATTTAATATCTCTTGATGTAATTAAAGAATCTAAGACACCAGTGGTAACTCTATCAGATAAACCATCTTTATCCATTTGTAATTTTAATTTGTTAATGGCATCAGCAGCATGGTCAACATCATCAACAGAGTTTAATTTTTCTTGTTCTTTCTTTGTTAACTTCTTAACTTTAGCTTTACCTGAGGCAGCCTTTTCAGCTTTCTTTGCCTCTCTCTTAGCCTTTGATGCAGAAACAGTGGACATTTTCTTTTAAATAAAGGTACAATATATTAATAATTTACTAAATTATTTATATATATATATATATTAAAAAGAAGGTAAATTGTATTAACTGATAGGTTTTAATTAATTACACTTATTATTTTTGAAAAATACACCAAAATGCGCTCAATCAGCAAAAAAAATTATTTTTTTTTAATTTTTTTTTTTTTATAAAAAATTTTTACTGGTAGTGTAATTATTAAAATTTCATTTATTTATTTGTCATATTAGGTAATACGTTAAGTAATCAACATTTCTCAGAAGAGAGAGACAAAACCCCAATTGTCATGTATTGAATAGTGTAGTGTATGTATATATGTTTGATGTCACGTCTAATTCTAACTAATATAGAGAAAGAACAAATTTATATCGATCATTCGGTTTGTCAATTATGTGTTTATTTATTAAAATTTTCATTATTTAATAGCTATTTACAACAGTGGGTATGTGGGGTAAAAGAACTGAATAGGGAGAAGTATCAATCAATCATATCTTTTCACTGAATTCAAATTCAGAGTTTTCAAAAATTTGATTCATTTCATTGCTTAGTATGTCACTTAATTTTTCATTGTCTCTAAGTGAAACCCATTCACCATTTAGTAAATCAAATCTCTTTGGTCCAGATATTGGTGAACTTAACCATAATTGTTTATTTGGAGGTTGTTTATTTAAGACATATGATCCTTCAGTGGTATTAATTGTTAATATACCAGCCTATATAGATAAATGTTTGTTAGTATGATTAATAGTTTGTTAAACCAAAGGAAACTGGGATTATACTTACACTTTCTTCAACATCTGCTTCCATTATATTATTAACTTCAAAAAATTCATCTAAATCGGTGTAAACCAATTCTAAAGTTTCATCTGCAAGATCATGGAATTGTTCAGTTGTTAATGCTCTAACACTTTCTGGTATTTCTGTACCGTCTGTATTAACTGTAATTGAATTGTATCTAACAGATAAAAATGTTCTTGGTGTACTTGATAAATCGTGACTCTTTAATCGTAATCTATTTGTTAAATAGGATAAATTTCTTGTATTTGAATTGGACACTAAATATGAGCTGTTTGTAGATGCTATTGTCTTACCCATTTGAAATGGAGATAACAGTTGTTTACTGTTTGATAACGATTTAAATGACCTTCTCAGCATGGTTTTTCTTTTCTTTCCTATACACTAAAGTGTTGATAATTCTAAATGTTAAAATTACTAATTAAAGGTACGTGTATTTATCTAATGTTATATAAATGCATATAATATGTAAAATAAATTGTATTGGCATAAAGTCACATTTGATTTGATAATTACAAACGTTAAACTCTCATAACCTTTTCTAATGTCTCATGATTTAATTATATTATGTAATGGTGTGAGGAGTAGATGTGGCACTCTTCTTCTTGGTTTTTACACTCAACAAATCTCATTAAAAAAACGAATATTACATAATCGTCAAAGATGATGTCATCAATAGTTTTTATAGTAAAAAATGATTTACTGATCAGAGAGCATTTTATAAGACAAGATATTTGTCTATACTTAAGTACATATAAGTATAAATAGATATCAAGTCTAAGTATATATATATAGCAGGTAATCATGGTGCTACATAACGATAAATGGAAGTATAAAGCAAAGAAAGATTACATGCGTAAGCATGGTTTAAATAAAAATCCTGAGAATGTATCTGACACAGAAGATGACGTGAAGAGTTTGAATGAAACTACAATTGCCGACAATACTACAGAAGAAGGTGCTGAAGAAGGTACAGAAGAAGCGGATGCAGATGATCAAGTGAAACAAAAAAAATTACAGTCTAATAATTGGAGATTTCAAGATGAATTAGACGATGAATTGGAAATACCTAAAGATCCATTTCAACTAGCAGAAGAAGCTAAACTAAAACAAGAACATGATTTTGTTAAACAAGAACAAAATAAACTTATTCTTGATAAATTAAAATCCTCAGATGTTGAAAAAGACTGGAATATTCAAAGAACTAAGGTTAAACCTGTTAGTAAATTAACCACTGAAGATTTATTAAATTGGTCTTTAAATGAGAATAACGAACCGGTAATTATTTCAAAGCAAATAACTAAAAAATCAAACATATCAGTACTATCAGAAGAAGAAAAATTAAAATTTTATGAATTACGTGAGAAATCAGATAGAATAAAATTTGTCTCTGGTATGAAAAATAAACTCAATCCAAATTTCGAAAAGAACTCAAAACAGAAAGTTTTAGTGCTTGATACAATTAAAGACAAGGATCACTATAAAAACTCACTTGAGAAAACATTTAAAAAAAATACACAGCTAATGAACGACGATAATGAAGTTGAAGATGATTTTGATAAAGACTTGGATGAATTACTAAGTCAAACTGGGGTAAAATCGAGTACAAAGAAGTATGATAATTTTAGTAATAGCAATAGCCAATTTGATATAGATTCATTGGTGAATCAATCAAACAAGAATTCACTATTAAAAACTGACGGTAGTGATAACGTTGATTTAAAATTATCTCATCACGTTAACCAGCAAGACGAAGATTTTTTAAATGAACTTCTTGGCTAAGCTTATCCATAATTTAATACATATTCTATAATATATATATAGTTTAATGAATGACGATAATAATAAAAAAAGAGGAAAAGTAATTTTAAAACCGATATTGCAATACAAAACAAAAAGTAAAGGTACTACTACATAGTAAGTAAAGTACTAAAAGTAATTTTCCCAGATCTTTATAAAATTAGAAGTCATACAAATTAAGTTATATAAACTTTAAAAATACAGTTGTTCATCATACCTACACCGTGCCGATCTGTACATTTAATTTACTTAAGTAGTGTTGCAACCACAGCTCGGTACATCGGATAGTACTGTACTAACTACAAGGGAAAATTGTGGAGTAAACTTCACCACCTGACATCTGTGTCATCCGTTAATTAACTCAAATAAATATTACCCATTGAATAACAAGCCTATACAATTGATACTGTATAGACAGTATATACTATATACTATATAATGTATACATAATGTATATGATACACAATAGATATATACTATGTGTATATATATATATATATACGTATATTATATCCTATAAAGGAAGGCAAATAGACAGTACACTACAAAACACAATAGCTTACAGCGTACACGGTATACCATACCAAATGTATCCCAATTAGGAAATTTTACTCCCACCCCAATCAGCGATATGAAGCATTTGGATAAACGGTATCACATCACACTATAAAACGTTTATCAATGTGATATTATATATATATATATATTATTATATAAATAATAAACGTCGTATCAAAATAAATCATGCACATATTATCATATACACCGAGAACTTAAAGTCATGCAAAGTATTGAAAACCGTTCAACTATATAAATTAATATGTATTATTATTAATATATATATATAAGTTGAAACAGCTCTATATATAATTTTAAGAAACTCTACTACCATATAATTTATTAATTAATTTTATTAATTAACTTATCTATATAATTTAATTAATAAAATAAAATTGCATATACATTACAATAAATTAATATAATATGATTATGCAATGCTTCAGCCAGACAAATATATATATAATAATAATATATATAATATATATATATTGATCTATACCGCGTATATAATTTATAATTTTATATATTTATACGTTGTTGAAGTCTGGCCAATTTTCCCCGGCCAATTATACCATAACTCCACGCGGTATATATATATATATTATATATATATAACGTATATGTACTGATAAAGAAAATTGACAGCACGTATTACTATTAAACAATAGAGATTAATTGCTTTTCCACACTTTTGATTATATAATAATATTAAACACAAAAATTTTAATGTTTATTGTTCACCCGCACTGCCTATAAACTGGCAGTAATTTTGATTTTAATATTATAATAAATTAATATATGCGCTGATTATGTCAATTTATAACTATTTTTATTATTTACGTAGATAGTACGTCAGACAAACTGTGGCTAAGTTTATCATTGGTATATTGCGCAATATTTATAGTTTTAAATTCTACCCCAAACATAATTTATAATTTTATATATATACACAGGGCTGCCTACTCGCGTTTGTTGGGGAGTATTATACTATCATCAGGGGGTGGTGGGCCGAATATCGGTTGGGTTAGCAAAGGCACGTTAATGTATTTGGACTTAAACGTTGTAATTGAACTCTTTCCCCGATATCTGTAATACGATAAATTATTAATTAATTTATTATATAATATACCTGCACAAATCGTATGTCTTTAAGTATATATATTATATATATATATATAGCAAGGAGAGAAAAAACGGTATTTCTGGTTAAATTCGATCGATCTCAGATCTCCATCGACTGTTTGTAGATTTCTAGCTTCTTGTATTTGTTTCTTGTATTATGTGTATATAGTATATATATATAGTATATACAACATACAGGATACAAATATATAAAGATATATATATATATATATATATATTCACACAGTACAGTGATTGTGATTTATATACTGTTTCACCACGAAATCTTACTGTGTAGCAATTTCATATATGGTGGGCCGCAATAATTTATTATGTATTAGCACATGTGGGCTTGAAACAGTACCCTTTACCACATGAGGGCGGTTAAGTTTTTTACAGGGTGAGGGTGATTTATCGTTTTTTTTTCTTTTATTAGAAAGGAAATTTTATTAGTGTATAATAATAATAGTACAATTTAAGATATACATATAATATAAATTTATAATATATAATAATAAAAGGCGTAAGTAAGTTTGGGGTCATAACAGGGGGTTTGTGGGTGGTTGAGTTGGACACATAAAGTTGAAAATAATCGTAACTTTTCAACTCGTGTAATTTAAACCATGTGTGAAATAATGGTAAGTAAGCGAGCAACCAATATGTAAATTTATAGATGGGTGGAAAATAATTAAAGTATGCAATGGTGGTTGGGGGAGAGGGTATTCTCATTCAGATAAACCATTTGAAGAAGTATTTGATGATCTTCTCCATTTGAATTTTCTACCTAATTTATTCCAGGTAGATGATGAAGAATTTGTATTATTAGTGTGATGGTTATTCAGATTTGAAGAACTTGAAGAAAAGCTATGATCTCTTCTAGATCTAGATCTAGTTGCCATTGTTGATGTCATATCATGTTCTGAAGATGAAGAATTTGAAGATGACTGTGAACCTCCTCTACCTTTACGTGTAATTTCATTTGAACTTTCTTCTATTGATAAAGGTGATACACATCTATCATTATTTTTAACCGATGTAGTGGTGTAATCTTCAGTAGTGGTGAAATTTTCTGTATTTATAGTCATCTTTGTTAAAATTTCATGTGTAAATTCTTGATATGACTGATGTAAATAATCTTTACAAATCTTTAAAAAAGATTGTAAAATATCCAAATCTGGTATCGTATCTAGTTTTAAATTTTTAGAGTTACTAGGTAAATTGATTTCACATGGTGAATTAGATTCGATATATTCGGTAAATAATGAGTTCCAACCCAATACACTTGTTGAATTATAAGTTATGAAATTTCTCAACTCTGTGAAAAATTCTAAATTATCTAAACAGTGCTTCTTGATTAAAAATGGTATAAAATTATCTTTAGAGAAATAACTTCCCTCTTCAACTTCATCATCTAAAACTTGATCTAACTTAGGAACACATGTCTCTGTTAATGTAATACTTCCTGTAGCATCTGTAGTTGATGATAATGATGTTGTTGGTTCAGTTATGACTGTTGTTTGTGACATTTGTGTATATTTTTCTGTATCACGATTAGACAGCTGTTCTGATTCGTCGCCCGATATTGAATGACTAACGGATAACATCATGATATCTATCTATCTATCTATATGTAGAGAAAAGCCACTTTTTTGGCGATGATAGTAGTTATATAGTTAAAATGGAAATAAGAAATATAAAAGGACAAGAAACTTTTAAAATTCTAAAAGGAGTTTAAAAGATTGAAGACCTACTAAAAAAACAGAAAAAAGACAAAAAGTAGAAATTGGACCAGTTATATAAAAAAAAACTCCTCTCTTTCAAAGTACAACACAATATAAAATCCCCTTAAAAGTCAAGAACAATTAGAAAAAAAAAAAAGTGATAGACAGAGGAAAAAGAAAGAAAAACTTCAATCAAAACAAAAAAAAAAGAAATTTAAAATAAGACAAAGACAAAAACCAAAAAAAAACAAAAAAAACGTTGAACATGTGGCGTGGCTGCCAATTTTCTTTTTTTACTTGTAAAACTTTAAAAAATAAAATAAATTAAAATAAAAATTTGATCAAAAAATAAATAAATAAATTTAAACCAACGGGCTTTAATGTGGCGTATTGTCTGGCAGGTCTATTGTTTTATAAATTTATTGATTGTTTACAATTTAGTACATATCACATACAGTGTTGTTTATTATATTTTTCTGAGAACAAAAAATTTAGAATTATGTGTTATGCATTAACTTTATATGCATATATTAAACTTGGGTATAATATATTCATCATGATATTGATAATTTGTATATATATATTGAAATCTGAGCCGGTAGCCGACATGAATTTCTTTTTTTTTGTTCTTCTGTCTTTTTATTGCTTTCTCTTATCGTTTCTTTTTATTTTAGCAATATACCTTTCCGTAAACGGTATTGATATGCTCACTACATCTATCAGGATTCAGTACTCATATATATAGTGGAATACCAGATATGGAGTTTGGTTTACAGTTTGAACTATACTAGATAGTAATATACATATGTTTTGTGTAAGCATGGTAGGAAACAGGTTATAGTCTTAGAGTTTGATGTGAACTGATCCTAGTCGCACGTATGTCTTTTTTTTAAGCTTTACTGTTAAGCTGTCAGTATAGCTGTATATATATATATGTTGCGTGCAGTTATTTATTGAAAATACCGCCGATCCCTTTCAACCCATTTACATATATATATATTATATAATATATATTATATAATATTATATAATATATTTAAGCTTTATAAAAAAAAGGCTAGTATTTGACTCGAAACTTTTTCTCACACCGCTACAAGTCAATTACATATATGATGGTAAGGGGAGTTAAACTTTAAAGTTTAAACTTTGTTTATAATATTTGCCAATGGTATAAATTACCATACTATACGTTTTATAATATATATGTGTGCATATATTTGTCAGTCTATTATACATCTTGTAAGGATGTTGTATATACTATATATATATATATATATACTTTTATTATGCATCTTTTTTCTCAAACGTGGAGTAAATTTATACTTTTGCATGTCTACTTTATTACGTGCTGCATGTGATTTAATCCACACGTACTCCCTCTCGCATCCTCCCGCGCTCTCTCCCCCTCTACTCGATCACTCGTTCCTCTGAGGAAAAAAAAAACTTTTACCATGCCTAAAGTTTAAATAGCAACATTAAAAAATGTTACCCCATATTATTAAGCTTTAGTCATTTATTGAGTTAACTTTATATTTTATAGTTTTTTTTTCTGTTTTGTTGTATTTTTGAGTCTTGTAACACTTTATCTCAGTTTCAGGTTAACTGTTTGTTTTATTTACTTTGAATCATTACGGAAAAGAGGGTGTAAAACCGTTTGTAAAAGATATACAATATATATTAATCGCATAATGATTTTTTAGATATATAAAAGCTATGGTCATATATTTTTTATGTAATTACTAGTTTAGTTATTCTACATAAGTTAGTTAGTGATCACTCTATTTTCTAACTTTATAAATAGTATCAACATTGAGTGGAGAATTATGGGTGTGATTTATTGTGTCATATTTCTCTGGTTCAATATTTCCGTAAGACCATGTAGGTATATATATATATAATGCTCACTAAACAATTTATATAATGAATATATGTAGTATATTAGTATATACTATATAGTATATACTATATTATTATAATATATTATATATATATACATAAATATCATGCTTTTACAAACTTACCAGACTATTGTTAAGCAAGCTGTCTTAAGTTTGGAAAAGCAAAAACTAAAACTAATTACAAATAACATCATATCTAAAAGCACTGATCAGGTACAAAAGTAACTTTGCGTGCTTTGTAAAGTAAATCTCCTTACCATATTGTCCTGTATATTATCTAGCCACTGGTCTAGGCGCACATAATTTTATCGGAGCTAGTGAAAGTATATATAGTTTTTGAAACATATTTTGCTTTATTGCTTTAGGAGTCAAAGTTTAAATCTATGTATCTTGGTTATATAAAATTAAAGTGACAAATATATCAATAAACCACAAGGTTAGTATCTAGTAATTTCATGTATGTAACTTTGAAACAAGGTAAAAACAGTGAAAAATAAATACATCCAGAAGATGAAATCTACTAACTGCAATCTAAAACATGCTATAATCAAACGATTTTCTTTATAAATTTGTTCTTACTTTATAGCTCTTTCGCCTTAACAAGATTTCGTTCGGGCCGGTGGTTTATTTATAGCCTAGAGTGTCCAGCGAGAATATTCTATTTACAACTATTACATTAGATGTGTAGAGTCAAAATATATGTATAATTACTTAAGTAAATTTTGCTCTCAAAGGTAAAATTACCTATATTTGTTCTAGAAGGATTCTGAAGATCGAATTATTACCAGATTTAGTAGAGCGCTTAAATGTTATGATATACTTAGTCAATTGTGTATAGGAGTATAGATTCAATGCATAGGGTACAATTTAAATATACCTTACCCCTGGGTGCTTTCTTCTCACTTGCTTCGATTGCTCAATGTCGTTGTCGTATATATATTACAATTAAAGAGCATCTATGGACCGATTCAAGGAATTCATTGAATCATAATTCTCGCAACCAACAACACACACATTATTAGCCAATCTTACCAAAAAAGGGGAAAATAAATTAAATAATTCAAATTATTTTTTTGACATAAATCCATCACTATATGTACTAATGTAGTATTTTAAAAACTACATCAACTTGGTATATTAATTAAATTTTTATGGTGTGTGATTAAAATAAAGCTTAGAAGTACGCAACAATTCGGTTACACTTACACTTTAAAAAAATTGCTAATAAAAATCACTTTAATCGCGCAGGGCTTTCAAATTTTCCTCTATGCATGCAAAGTATTTTTTTTTTATTTGAATAATATTTGAACCATTTGATTCAATCAAGTTGAAAATTTTATATCACAGTAAGTACTGGTTTAAATGTAGAACTGTCAGATTGCCCGAGTATAATCGGTCAAAGATGGCATATATAATTATGCAATAACTTTTGGGTTTTATTTTTTTTGATGCAAAGTAGTATAGTATCACTTTCGTTGATTCTAATACAAGGTAGTATATACTGTATATACAATTTTATTACTTAAACTCTAATTGATTGACATGTTGTTACGAGGGTACTAAGATTTACAGTTTATCGTATAGAGTTAAACAATATAAAAATATCATGTATACAAACTTATCGTATCAGTAATAGCTATGAGTCATTAGTAGAGGAGACGTATACGTACGTACCTTGATTTTTCAAACCATACTAATTTGCTGCTCAGCGGCATCTATGAAATCTGCAGGTGAATCTTTTTTCTTAATTGCGTGCAAAGTGTTTTTTTTTTTTTTTTTGGTTTATTATTTATTATTTAATATTTAATATTGTTTAATTGAAATAATTAAAGTGATAATGTATATATATATACAGCTATTTGATATATATAAAGGGCTCAAGAGATCTCTGTGATCACCGATCTAAGGTTTTATATGTGCGTACCAAGTATGACTGGCTTGAATGTAATTATCGTTAGGGATCTAATGTAGCGACTAATTAAAAATACTTGGCAATTTAAAGTAATATAGTATGTTGCTATATATAATATATATAGATATAGATATAGTTATGAATTATAGTTCCAAATGGGTATTCGGTTTGAAAAAAAAAGAGGTGAAGTGAAAAGAAATTTTTTTTTTACAAAAACTTTAAATCTGAAAAGAAAAATAATAATTCCTGTCATACCAACATGTATATGCACACAAAAGTATTTAAAGTACGACCAAAATACATATGAATGCATATATAATATATATAATATATATTTATATTTATTATTTATATATACAGATCTTGCAAGATCGGATGAAAAATTTCAGTAACTATTAAAAATAATAAAAAAAAAATTTTTCATTTGACAGGATCGCTGTATTGTTATAAATTATGGGAGAAGTGTATATATAGGAACTATGTACATGCCATATATATATATTGATTTGCTATAAAATAAACTTTTTAGGTACTAAATATTAAACTATAATCGATATAGTAGTTGTAGACTTATAGTATTATATAATATATATTATATACACTAAAATTCGTTAAGTTATACCACACAATCCCTTGACTGTATGGATAATACGAAACAGACACTATCTAAGGTGGAATTACAAACTATAATCATATAATCTAGTACTGTCACTTTATACGGCTGACTGCGATCAATTTATTCCTATAGTTATGGAAACCATATACGTTCATACAACCATACGAAATAAATTAAAGCCTAGTTATTGTTCGGTTTTATAAAATTAAAAAACAAAAACAATGAAAACATATATATATAAGGAAGAAAGAAAAAACAAAAAACACTCACACCCGAAACAAATTAGAGCTAGCAACCAATCGGATTCACTTACAAACTTTCCGTTTTATGTCTCTACGTCAATGTTATATTCGGCATCTCCAGTAAAATTATATATAGTCTCTTATATATATCAATGGCTTGATTGTATAACATAATGCAACTCTCAATAGGGTGCAATTGTTTAATTGATTATATAATCATATTACTTAACAATATACCTTTACTCTGGGTTGGATATTAAATTCCGCCTAAAATAAAGGGATATATATATATATATATCTATCACCATTGCTATATAAATAACGCAGATATTTATATCGGGAATAATAGCAAACTACAATTAACAATAACCGCATATATACATTTATTGTATGGTGATATTATATATATAATATACGTAGCAGCTTAAGAATTATAATAAAATTCTGAAAACATACATCAATTCACGTGATTGATTTTCACGTGATCTATCAGTTTAAAGAAGAAATATTACATAATATATTACTAAGAGAATTCCTTTCAAAAAAATTACGCGCTCAAAAAAAAACACTCTTTTTTTTCTCTTATATAATTAGATAATCATAATTTGAAACTGTTGTAAAATGTTTTGTACAATTTTGGTGACTTTGAGATGATCTTGCTCTTTTGTACTTCTGACGTGGATGTAATGAATATGTTGATAAATGAATCATTATAGATAATTTGTATTGTATAGCAAGAGTCAATTGAGAATGTCTTCACAACAACCACTTAGAGCTCTTCGATCTAAAGATCCTAGTTCTTTACCTGAACATTTAAGAGAGTTGAAGAACTCAAAACTGGTCACACTATCATTCATACCCCCTGGTAAAGTTTCAAGTTTTAAGAAGGCATCGCCAACTAGCTCAATCTCATTGAGTTCCACCACCTACTCACCACAATTGGAATCGGATGATAATAAAGATTTAAAATACGATAAAAAATACAATGTTGTTATAAATTATGGGGTAAATAATAAGAATGCTTTAGAGAGTTGTAAAATTACTAAACCAAGTGTTAAAAAATCAATTACAAAGATGGATAAAAAATCGCTAAAACCATCGAATGAGCGCAAAATTGATAATAACTACCCATTGAAAATAACTTCAAATTCGAATAAATCTGCAAAGTTGATTTTCCCCAATTTAATTAAAGAATTAAGAAATGTATCTAATTATAAGATCAACAGTATTCGCGTTATACCTAAATTAGACAATCAATGGGAAGCAGAATCTGTTAAAATATGTCAAGTTTTGAAAAATTATAGAACTCTGTACAAGTTATTGAATGCAAAGGGTAAAGAATTTAGTAAAAAAAATAAGATGGAAGACGAGGAGGAAGAATTTGATGAAGCGGATGCTACTGAAATTTATGAATTTAATGACGATGATCCAGCTGATGAAAGTTTTGAAAAGTTTAATTTCAGTAGAGATTCAACCGATGATTCTGAGTTTGACTAAAGAACCCCCCTTTTTTTTTTTGTTATTGTATTAATACACTATATATTATATATACTATCATAAATGGTACCATTTTCAAGAAAACCAACAACTTTTGAAACGACATAAAAATCTATATTCTTACCCCATATTAAATCTAAATGTTCGTAATTTTCAACTCCCACAACTTCTAAACTTGTCTCGGTAGGATTTGTCATTGTTTCTTTAATATTATCAACGTCACCATAAGAAGAATTAATTGTACTACACGTTGATTTGTCTCTACCGATATCATTTTCACTCAATTTTGTTACCGTCAGTTTTTTAAATTTTGGCAACTGGTCCAACATTTCATCTATGTCAACCAAAGAATCCGACATTCCATAAATAAGTAAAACTTTTGGTATATCAATAGTTGAATTGATTGGATATTCAAAAGAATCAAACATTGGAGATTCTTGATACATTTGGAATTTTTTAGATCTTATAATTTGAAACCAATGAACAACAGATTTTACTGAAGTTGTTGAATACAAGTGGAAATAACAAATTAATTTTTGAACATCACTGATATTATATGAATTCCAGTCAAATAGAACTTTATTTGGTAAATCAATCATTTTAACGAAAAATGGTGGGTAACAAATTTTTTGCCAGAGTAAAGTTGACTTCAGTAATATTTTTCTACCAAACAACAGGAAGAATAAACTTGGTTTGAAATGAACAATTGAATTAATCAACCAATTTGATAATTTTTTAGGTGTTGTTGCCGGTGAAATTAAAATTAATTTTTTAATCTTTGAATTCAGATCGTTATTAATTGAAATTGAAGCAAGTACCTGTGAACAGCCTTGACTAAAACCAATATAATTTAAATTTTTCTGCCCAGTTAAATTCAAAATGTATGATATTGAGCCTGGTATATCAAACAGGGCAAATTCATCAATTGAGAAATTCCAAAATTTATAATCACTACTTGATAAATTAACATGCTTATTTGAATATTTATTACCTCTATTATTACCAAGAAAAACATCATACCCCATTTCACACAATTTAAATGGTAAATTATCCTCTTTATTGAACATTAACACCCAAATCTCACTGTTCATTAACAAACCATGTTGAAAATAAATAACTTCTCCATTTGGTTTAAACCCGTTTAATTCCGGTTTTAACCTATGAAGATTTAACAAGTAACCATCTTTAGTTTGAACCAAGTGATTTTCCACTTTAAAACTATGTATCATTGAAATCTCTTTAAAAGATTTAGATTTCCTCAATGACTCAACTTTAAATTTATTGGCTATAGTTGCAATATCAGACACTTCATCTTTATCTTCTTCAGGAATTTGTAAAGATTTTTCACCACCTTTTAAATTACCAATACTAAATATTATCTTAACAACAGTTGTAAATAAATCAATAAGTGGATCAGGAAGTAAATAGGTTATAAA
Organism: Ogataea piceae; assembly: GCA_030567815.1. NCBI lineage: Eukaryota > Fungi > Ascomycota > Pichiomycetes > Pichiales > Pichiaceae > Ogataea > Ogataea piceae. Next base: position 371,241 of record JAJLSX010000003.1, on the reverse strand, counting down.
AGATATAAACTGTTCAAGTATAATTAATAGTATAGATGATATTATCTCTAATCTTAATAAAAACTGATGAAACTTTGAATCATCCTTTGAATAATCTTCACTTTTTAATATATTTGACTTCATATTATCATGTATATATCAACATACAAACATATCAATATAAAAGAGTAACAAAAAAGTATTTAAATATTTAATTATTATAACAGAAATTTAAATTTTGAAAATAGATGACCTTTTTCACAAGGCTGTGTAACAAAATAAATAAATAAAATCTGTCATTTAATACTTACGTGTAAATTAAATTCAAAATAAAATAAAAAAGAACATATCAGCCACATGGGGAGAGGCGAATTAAATATATATATATTCGATCAGCCCTCAAATTCAGCACATGGGGCGAAGAAAAGAAAAATTTACTGGTACGTCAAATTTTGTGGCTAATACATGAAATTAGCATTAGCAATGTGGCTAATTTTAAAATTTATTTCTTTCCCTTTCGGTCCTCTCAATTTTTCTATTGTTGTTGTTGTATTTTTTCTTCTTCTTTTTGTTTACAAAAAATTAAATGTACATTTTCCCCTTTGTCCCCTTTGGTTACAATTTTTATCTGTATTCTTATTTTGTTCTTTAATTGCCATTTTTTTTCTTTACCATTTGTCTTTATCTTTGATATATACATATATATATATATATATATATAAAACTCATTGGTCTTTATATTTGTGTTCTGTCTTTTGTCTTTGTCTTTGTCTTTGATTGTCATATATCAATAAGCAGAGAAATGGCTTTTGGAGATTTATTTACTAGAAGACCTTCTAGAAGAGTAAGTTGTCCCCTTTTTACTTTTGTCTTTGATTTTCGTTTTCTGTACTAACATTTTTTTATTTTTATATTCAAGTCTAGAGATTCTGGTGTTTATTACTATAATAATCCACAGCAACAAGGTTTAACTACATATAGTGATTATTCATCAAACAATGGTGCAAGAACAACAAGTGGTAATCCTTCAGCTGCTTATATGGCAGCTAATGCAGCAGCAGGTTCTAATTCAAGAAGTAATTCAATGACTAGTTTATCGGGTGCTGCAGCAGCTACTGCATTAAGAAGACATTCTACTCAAGTGGATAGTGGTCGTACATTATCATTAAATAGCAATAGAGCAATGTCTTTAACATCAAGAAGTTTTAGAAATCCAAATAATCAACAAGGGGTTAGAAGATCAAATTCTTTCCAACCTGGTCAATTTAATCCTTATTTAAATAAAACCAACAATTTAAGAACTAAAAATAATTCTTTAAATTCAAATTCTAATAAACAATCAAACATAACACCTAATTCAAGATCAAATTCAATGACTTCAAATTCATCTAAATTTACAGCAGGTACAACAACAACAACTACTAAAACTACTAGAAAGATACCTGGTGGTAAACCAACTGATGATTTTACCACTGTTGAAAAAGTTACCAAAGAAAGAGATTCTGAAGGTCGTACTAAATCAATTACTAAAATTACAATTGAAAAAAGAGGTGATTATGAAATTGTTAAAACAACAGTTGTTAAACCATCTGTAATTACTAATTATGCAGGTTCAATTTTAAGTGAAAATGAAGAATTTGACGATGATTTTTATCATGCACATGATGAAGACGAAGTTGTGACAGCAAGTTCAAATAATAATACTCCAGTTAATTCACCAACTGAAGTTATAATAGAACCTCAATTGGAACAAATTGTGGAAGAAGATCCAAATGGTACTTATACTGAAGATGATTCTTATATCAAAAACGATGTTCCTACTAAAACAATCAATAGTGAATTAAAGAAAAAGGAACCAGAACCAGTGCAAAAACCAGAAGAAGCTCAAGAACCATCAACCATATCAAATGATTCTAATGCACCGGCTGAACAAGTACAAACAAGTTCAAATGGATTTACTCATTCTTTTAGAAAATTAACTGAAGCTATAGTGGATACACCACAAGATTCATCTAAAAATGTTAAACCAATCTTAAAGAATTCATCTAGAAAAGTGAAGAAAACTGAATTAAATTTCACTAGTGATGAACATGAATCTGCAGATGACACATCAGTTTATTCAGATGCTGTTCAAGATGTTTATACAAAAATCCCAACTAATAAAGAACCTGTTGATTCTGAAAAAGTTACTGAAGATGTTCAACTTTATTCTTCACAATCTACACAAGTTTCTCCAAGAATCCCACTTCGTAGTGCTTTTAGACAATCATCTCCACATTCTAATTCACAGTCACATTATGATAATACTTTACAACTTCCATTTAGTCCTAGACAAGAAAGAAGTAATTCATTGACCTCTTCGGCAACTTCTTCAAGTGCAAGAAAACAAGTGAAAATATCAGATGCTTCAAATGAATATTATGAAGATCAAAGAAAACTTCCAGCACCTGTTAAAAAGGGCCAAACCCCAGAAGAGATGTACGAACTGGCATATCAATTGGCAATGAAGAAGGTTTATGGAGATCAATCACCTCAACAACGTCAACAACAACAACAGCAGCAGCAACAACAACAACAACAGCAACAGCAACAGCAACAGCAGTACCAACAACAACAACAACAACAGTACCAACAACAACAACAACAACAACAACAACAACAACAGCAACAGCAACAGCAACAACCGCAGCTAGTTGAACCTCAGGTTGTTGTCGCCGATTTGCCTGTCAATTCTTCAAATGGCAGAACTTATTCTTTAACAGGATCACTCCGAGGATCTTATTCTAAACAATCAAATTCAAATAATATTGTTAAAAGAACTATGTCGATCACATCATCCGTTGATCGTGTGCCATCACTAGTTGATCAATCTAATTCAAATTCAAATACTTATCAATCTAACGCTGCCGGTTTAGGTTTCAGAACACATTCTTTAAGACATACAGAAGAGACTAAAAAATTGACAAAACAAAAGGAAAAACAAGCTAAAGAAGAGGATAAAAAATTGAAAAAACAACAAAAAAAGGATCAAAAATCTGAACTAAAGAGATTGAGTAAACAGAGAGAAAGCGCTGTCAATTATTTAACTGAAGAGAATAAAGTTTTCAATGAACAAGAAATTGCACAAGAACAATATCAAGAACCACAAGTTCAATTGGAAAACAGTATTTTACCACCTGTTGTTACACAAGTTCCTCAAGCTTCAATTCCACCTACTCCAGTTACTCCAAAGAAAGAAAAGCGTGTGATATCACAACCTCTACCTCAAGCTCAACATCAAACCCAAAATATTCCAAGGTATTCACTTGATAATAACACAATATCAGTTGCCTCTGGTACTGGTTCAAATTTGACTCCTAAAAAGAAGAAACTTTTCAAATTTGGAAGAAAATCCAAAGATACTCCTTCTACAAAAATTACAAAACAAAGCGAGATTATTACTCCAGAACCTCCTATTTTGAATAAGAGAGATTCAATTACAGTTGCTATTCCTACATCTGACAGCCCAGTGATTCAGAAACCACCATCCCTCTCTTCACATCCAAACTCCTCACAGTTTGTTAATGAGGTGAATTTAAGAGATTCTCAAACAAGACAAAATTACAAAAATCAACAAAGTCAAGAACATAATGCTGATAAAGATGGTGATAAGTCAAAGATTGGTAATAAATTTAAGAAATTTTTCAATCTTTAGATCAATTCAACATGAATTGTGTCCGACTAAGTGTCTGATTATATTTCATTTTCTGTGTTTTTTTTTTGTATATATTTCCTCTTTTCCATTTTTTGTTCAAACACACACACACTCTCTCTCACTCTCTGTCTCTCTCCTTCTCTCCTCCCACCTCTCTGTGTTTTGTAATGTTTACTATTTTCTACGTGTATTTTAAACTATTAATATATATATATATAACAACTAAACTTAAAAGTAATTATGTATTTAATTAAACATGTGATGACTGAAGGAGAAAATAAAGTATATATGTGATTATGTAATTGAAATTATTTATTTATATAAAATACGCAAACAGACGCGACAGTTTTTTCTGTGTTTTTTTTTTTTTCCTTTTTCTTTTTAACAGACAATTACACAAAAAAAATTGTAAAGAAAAGAGGAAGATCTCAAAGTTAACATTTTTCTTTTTTTTCACAAAAATAAGGCAAATTTTAAGTATTAAAAACAGTTCAATAACTACTTGTTATATATATCTATATATGGATAGTCAATTAAAGGTTGTGTGTGTCTTTGAGTTTTTCAATTAATTATTTTCTAGTATCATTATCTCATAGCAATTGATAAACTTAAAGTAGACATTTTAAAATTAGAATTGAACTATAAATCGAAATTATCAGTTACTCTTTCTTAGCATTGCCAATTGAGTATATATCATAATGACGAGTGAACAATCTCCTAAATTACTTCATGCAAAGACATTGACTTTGCATTGGCACGATAATAGTTTGCCTGTTTATTCCGTCGATTTCCAACCAAATGGGAAAGGTTTAAGGTCAGCAAGATTAGCCACAGGTGGTGGTGATAATTTAGTCAGAATATGGAGACCTATTTATAATGTAGATTCGACAGAAGTGGAAAGAGTTGAATATCTCAGTACTATCACTAAACATACACAAGCGGTCAATTGTGTCAGATTTGATCCAACGGGTGAATTATTAGCAACAGCTTCAGATGATGGTTTGATCATGATTTGGGCACTCTCAGATAGTATAATAAAAGAATTTGGTAGTAACAATGATGAAGATGATACCGAGAGTTGGTATTTGAAAACAACTTGTAGACCTATCTCTACAATCTCTGAGATATACGATATAAGTTGGTCGCCTGATTCCAAGTATATCTGTTGTGGATCAATGGATAACATTACAAGAATTTATAACACTGATAGCGGTATAATGTTTACCCAGATATCAGAACATAACCATTATATTCAAGGTGTTACGTGGGATCCTAGAAATGAATATATTTGTTCACAATCGGCAGATAGGTCTGTTCATATTTTCAAGATTAAAAATGAAACAGACAATGAATTAACTGTGTCACCAACTACTTTTTACAAGATTCAAAGGGCGGAATTACCAACTTCTAAGATACCACATAATTCACACCATAAGAGTTATAGTGGAACAAAATTGACAAGTGAGAATTTAGCAACAAAGAATAGAATAGAACCAACTAATTTTCATCATTCTACAAATGTTGTTCCATCAACGCCGATGACTTCTTCAACTTCTTCAATTATACCTTCATCCATGGATCCACCTTTACAAACGGTTAGACATAAACGTACATATTCAAATTCATCAGCAAGTTCAACACATTCTTTAGCTATGTCAATTACAAGGGCTTCATCCCCAGCTCCGGCTCCTTTACCGGCAGTTATGCCTCCTTCATACAAAAATGTTCATCTTTACCACAATGAAACTTTACAATCATTTTTCAGAAGACTCAGTTTTTCTCCAGATGGTTTACTTTTATTCACATCAAGTGGGATTTATAAGAATCAAGTTCATGATCCATCATCTTCTTCTGACAGTGCAAGCTCGGATGAATTGATAAATACAGTTTATATCCATACCAGATTTGGTTTGAATAAACCACCAGTTGCGCATTTACCTGGATTTAAAAAATCTGCTATTGCTATTCGTTTTAGTCCTATGATTTATAAACTCATCCCAAATGAACCATGTAGTTTTACTATGAACTATAGAATGGTGTTTGCCATAGCTACTCAAGACTCTGTCTTAATATATGATACACAAAGACTGAGGGCTTTGGGAATAGTCTCAAATGTTCACTATGCCGTTATCACTGATCTGACTTGGTCTAGTGATGGTAAAGTGCTTATGGTTTCTTCTGCTGATGGATTTGTTTCAAGTATCATAATTGATGAGTCAATACTGGGAGAGGTTGAAACATACGATTTAGTTCAATTTTTGAAAGATCATCCAATAACGAAACCAGAGGTTAAAATTCCAGTCTCGGAAACTATTATCAAACAAAATAAACTTGTTGTTCCTTCTCCTCCTAAAAAGCTATCGCAACTAACACAGAAACAGTCGAAAACGAGTAGTAGTGCTCCTTCTATCATTGAAATGCTTGGTAACAGTGGTACTATCATTTCGCCTTCTCCAGTTTTAGCTGCATCACCATCATCAGTGTCAGCAATCCCAATTACTCCTCTGTCATTTTCCAATTCTACTGAAAACTCTAGTGTTACGCCAACTGTGACTAGAACATCAACACCTTCGTCTGTATCTTCTTCATCCCGCGCTGGTATTTCTAAGCTTAGTGAATCTAATGATATTCAAGTGATTGATATTACCGATATTGAAGATAATAAAGAAGAAGAATCGTTACCTAACATTGAGTTGGAATCAACATCTGCAAAAATTACAAGCGGTAAAAATGACACAGAACTGATGAAAACGAAACAACTACAAGAGAAGAAAAAGAGAAGAATTGCTCCTATTTTAGTTACTACAGATTTGAGTCCAGCATCTGTTGGTGGACAAAAGAAACATGATAATACCAAACCTTGAGTGACAACTCAAAGTAAAATAATAATAACCTGTGATTGAGTGGATACTCATCTATATATATATATATATAATATAATATAATATAATGGATAGCTTTCAACAGTTGTAGTATATTATAAAGTAGCATAATATTAATACAGATAAACTGCGTTTTTTTTTTCTTGATGGTGGCACGGCAGAACGCAATTATCCCGGACGCTTTCCACCACTCTTCCCCCGGTACTCAAGCAAAAATCCACCGCGGGTCAGCTGTTTTGGCGGTTTCCGCGAAATAATTTTAGTTTATTTTCGTTTTAATCAAATGAATTTCAATGTAGGAAATTTGTTTTGTAGATGAATATAATCATGAGTTGGGTTATACATAAACTATCATTATACTGTCTCTGCCTTTATTTATTGATCATTTATTCGGCTATTTGGAGTACCTAGTTCAATATATTAGATTACTTTTTTTCCCCATAGTATACCTATAGTCATATACAAATAAAACAACACAACAACAATGGATAGTTCAACTTCGACTTTAATTATAGGCTTAGTCATTGCATTTATACTGATCAGCTGGTCGATGAGTTCGGAATCGGAATCATCACCAAGGCAAATTGGAAGGAGATCCAGAGTTACACCTGCCATGATTGAATCAGTTCGTCAAATCACCAGCGATGTGGTTAGTGTGGAACAAATCAGATATGACTTAGAACGTACAGGTGATGTGAATTTAACATTAGAAAGATTCTTAACAGAAGGTACACTACCATTTCCTCCTGGATACATACCAAATACATTGAATAGTTCTAATAATAACTTTGAGGCAAGTCCAGCAGGTCCAAGCTCAATCAAGACTACCAGTTATAGAAAAAATACAAATATATCATCTACACAATCATCATCTGTTGAAAGTGGAGGGCCGTTTAATGGTTTATCATTTGAAGAGAAGAGAAAGGAATTGGTTTTACAGTCAAGAAAAAGAGTCACTGAAAAAGACGGTATTACATGGGACTAAGATTATATGTGTATATATATATAATGTCACTTATTTTTTGTGTTCTAATACTTCCACACAAATATAAATCGCTCGGTGCACTTAATTATAGTAATATATACTTGTAGATACATATTTATAAAAAAAACATAACTATTTTAGTTTCTCTTATCAAAATACATTCTAAACTTATTATCCTTATTCTTCACCTTGTATAAGAAATGCATAATAACTTCACTTTCTTTAACATTTAACTGACTGTTGAAATGTTCTTCAACGTTTCGTCTTAAATCATCGATACTTCTATAATCGTATGAATTTTTATCTTTATTTGATTCATTCTTGACATAAGACTCCGAACATTCACCTAATATTGAATCTTCCAACAGGTACCCTTGGAAAGTTTTAATATCGTTTGCTACCAATTGATTTGGATTTAGATAAAGTTCTCTATATTTTCTTAGTTGGTCTTCTGTCCATGTGGAGAAATCCAGTGGATTTGCTTTTGGTATATCATCTGGTCCATTTGAATGAATATATTTAGCTAAAAACTCTTTCTGCTGTTGAGCTATAAGTTGATTTCTTTGTTTTGTAGATGATCTTGAACCAGTTGCTGCACTTGTAGTTGAATGACTGTTATTATTTGATTCAGACTCGGAATTGTTATCTTTTTTCGCCATCTTGTTTTTATCTTTAATGAATTATGCTAAGTGAAAAAAATGATTAATTAAGATTGTATTATCGACACAAGCAAACAAACAAACACGATATCCAATTCAAAGCCACTTATTATAGATAACAAAGAAATGGCAACTCTGCAAAAAGGAAATTAAAACACAAAAAAACAGAAAAAAATCATAAAGAAAATTAAAATGTACATAAACATTTTTGCGACGATCGCCGCGTCGGACATTCTTCAAATATTTTTTTGCTTTAAATTTTTAGATTTTTGCAAAAGGCCGAGATCTCCCCATTTTTTTAGAAAAAAAACTTGAAAAATTATTGCATGTTCTAAATGGAAATTTTATAGTTTTATATATATATATTTATTTTGTGTTTATTTAGTATAGTTTGCATTATTTTTGTTGATATTAAACTTTTAAACAAGTATATATTATTATAGTATCAAGATGGCAACTGCCCTTAGAAGTGTGCATATTTTAGGAGCTGGAGGTATTGGAACTTTAGTTTCAACTCAACTTTCAAATCTATTTAAAGTTAATTTTATACTTAGAAATCAAGAAAAGATTGATCTTTTGAGAAATACAAACAACAAGATTCAAGTTAAACAACTGTTTAACAATAATAAGTTGATTACAGCTAACATCAATGATGCATATAAAATTGATCAAATTCCAGAAAATACGATTGATTTTTTAATTGTAAGCGTCAAGACATTTGATACCATTCGTTCATTGAAGCCATTAATGGGTAAGATTAACAATACTACAAAGATATTACTATTACAAAATGGTATGGGTGTTGTTGACGAACTTTATACACAAGTTTGGCCAGATCTAGCAAATAGACCAATTATCTACCAAGGTATTATTTCACATGGTGTTTTCCAAGATTCATCAGAGTCAAATACTTTTAACTATAACCATGCAGGTCTGGGAGATTTGAAAATTTGTAAACTACCAATCAGTGATCCATCATCAGGTGAGTTGAAATTCAATGGTAAAGATGGTTCAATTGATGACTCAATCATTGAAGCAATCAATAAATCCGAGTTATTACGTTCAAATTATTACCAGTATAAAGACCTTTTAGTTTATCAGATTGAAAAATTGGCAGTTAATCAATGTATTAATCCAATAACAGCAATCTTAAACTGTATAAATGGAGAATTAGGTCCAATTGCATCAAATAGACAATTATTTATTGATATCATTGATGAATCATTAGACATATTAATTAAAGTTCACCCAATCTTACTAAACTCTCAATACTATGCAAAAATTTTAAACAAGCAAAATCTATTGAACTATGTCTTAGACTGTGGTACTCAAATAAATGGTAAAAATTCTTCAAGTATGAGACAAGACGTTTTAAATTTAAGAGATATTGAAATTGAATATATAAATGGTTACGTTGTTAGACAGGCTGAAAAAATTGGATTAGATGCCAAAGTCAATAAAACTATAGAATTATTAGTCAAGACAAGACTACAAATTGACAGAACAAGAGCTACCAACTAATACCTATCTACTATATATATATAAATAACTAATGAATACAACAATTATAAAAAAGGGAGCATGGGGACATATTAAACGCCTTATAACTCACCGCCACATACACTGCCACAGAGCAATACGCTCCTTAAATCACGTGATTGTAAATATTTTACAAAAATTATTGACGCCATTGCACGTGATTGTCACACATAAAAATTTCCAAAGAGGAAAAAAAAAACTTAAAAATAATAATAAAAAAAAGAAAAAAGACATACACACAAAAGTGGTGTTCTTTTTTTTTTGTCTTTTGTTAAAGGGTGACTATAAGTTTACTTTATTACTTTAAAACAGCGTGGTTGATACATTTATATATAGAATAATATATACGAGTATATATGAAATTTTTCGTCTGTTTATTTTATTTATTACTATAGTGTTTATTTAAATCTTCTCTTGTCAACAACACATTTTAGTCCCATTATTAGTCGCAGCAAACAGTGCAAAGTATAAAAATGTCACTGCATAATTTGAATCAAGATTCACAGAATTCAAATGATTATATGTCATCAGGTATAAATATGCACCATCAACAATCAATAGATGAAACACCAATGGCTTTACTTGAACAGTTAGTTTATGTTGATAATTTCTTACAGAATAATGATCCTGCTAATGAACCAAACTTTGATGAAGAGTTGAGTGCAGAATTAGCTGCTTTTGCAGATGATACATTTATATTCCCAGATGAAGAAAAACCTAGAAAGGATAAATTACCTTCAAGTTCAAATGATAGTGGGTTATTGAATAATAATAATAATAATAACAATAATAATAATAATAATAGTACTGGTAGTATACCAACTTTACAAAATCCAAATATTATTTCTTTTAATCATGTCTCACCAAATCATGTTCCATCAGAGCAACAGAATCAACAACAACAACAACAACAACAACAGTCAAGATCGATTCCTTCTACTATTCATGAACTTTTAGGTCAATCACAACAGCAGCAGCAGCAACAACAACAACCTGTCATTGGAACGTCGTTCTACTCAAATGAATCATTGAATCGTGCTATTGGTATTAATCAACAACAACAGCAACTTCAACTACAACAACAGCAGCAACAACCCAACGGTGATTCTCAGCTGCCAAAGATTTCTGTTCCTCATGGTGCTCAAAATACATTAGCTGCTGCTGGTCTCTCACAAACTCAAATAGAAGCATTAGCGACGCTAATTGCATACCATAAACCGGATATATTACAACAGACTCAAATCCCTTCTACTGCTACTCCTAGTAATAATATTGTTGTTTCCCCAGCAGCACCAGCAGCACCAGCACCAGCAGCACCAGCACCAGCACCAGCACCAGCACCAGCACCACATACACCACATGCTTCATTATCTGTCACTTCTCCAGCTGTTCAAAGTAATATTTACCCTTCTACTACAACCTCTTCGATATTAAGACCATCGGTCAATGCAACCACGGTATCTTCATTTGAAAGTAATCAATTTATACCGCATACTTCGCCAGCTTCTATTGTTAATAGTTCTACTAGATCGCCAGCAGCAAGTACTTCTGTGCCAAAATCTGGTCCAAATACTCCATCTTTAGCACATACTCCAATCTCACAATCTTCGTCTTCTAATACTGGTCAAAATTTCAATACAGATAATTTAAGCTCTTCAAATGAATCCCCAAGAGAACCAGGTACTGATAATGCCAAGAGACGTCGCAATACTGCTGCATCTGCCCGTTTTAGAATTAAAAAGAAAATTAAAGAACAAGAAAGGGAAAGAACTTTGAAAGATTTAACTGATATGTCTAAAAGCTTAGAAGTTAAAATTCAACAACTAGAAATGGAAAATAGACTACTGCGTAATCTAGTTGTTGAAAAGGGTAATCAAAGAGATACAGAAGAACTTGAAAGATTAAGAAAGAGAGCTAAAATTAGTGTCCAAGAAGATGATGAATTAAATGAAGCAGGATTATAATGAGTTTATATTGATTGATTCCAGAAGTTAAATAATAAATAGTAGCGCTTCTCCCACTGGTGGGTATATATATATAATGTATTTGATGCTGGATAAACTTAAAATTCTTAATGTTTACATGATATTTTTTTTTTTTTGCTTTTCTTTTATTTTTTTTTTTTTGTTTCTTTTTTATTGTGTGTGTGTCTGTTAGTGTAACCTCTTTTGTTGATTAACAAGTGATCGACTTTAATGAAATATATAATGTATCAGAGAAAACTAAATTTAGTAAGATGGAAAGTTCAAAGAATATAAAAGTTATTGATTTACAAATCTTTGAACACGTGACAAAGCAATAATAGTATGATTACGTAATATTGAATCTTTTTAAAGAAAAAAAAGAAAAAGATTGTGATTACATAATTGTCTTACCTGCTGCTTTTTCTTTTTGAAATGGAAGAATGATCATTTTTGTTACTAAACGTTAATTCAAACTTGTGTATTTAGTTATCAGAGTTATTTATTACAAGATTATCAAGTGATTGAGATTTTGCAAAAGGATAATCAATAACCCAGATTAATATATAATAATATAACATACACAATGAAGCCAGTTGTTTCCGTAAGTGTCAATTGTTTATTTTTGCTTGGTCTTTTGTTGTCTTTCTATTGTCCTGCCATGTGGTTGTATCAATTCATAAATTTTAATAATTTCAAATGATATATGTGTAATTACTGTATAATGGATATAGATAAATTTACATGACTCGTTACAGGTGGGAGACTATTTTATATAATAAACTCAATACTAACATAACTACATAATTATAATAGGCAGGTAAAGCTTGGTTCTGTACAGTTATTTCAGCCTTTGGTATAGTGATCTTATCAGTCTTAGGTGGACTTTTCTACAATAACCATGAAGCATTAGTGGGATCAATCAATGATCCAGAAGATGGTAAGGCAGTTGCAAAGACTGTCTTTGGTGCTGTTTTCTTGTATGTTTGCTTCTTCTTGTTTTGTGGTGGCCAAGTCTGGTTGATGCAAAGACAATCAAAGATTCAATTGTGATGTGGAAAAGTCGATATTGCCCATATTTTGTTTCTTAATTACCCACCTGCGTTCCCACTTCTCCCCCTTGTTATACATACTAGATTTTTGTAATTGAGGGTTGGAAAAGTTTAGCGACACATTGGGAGAAACATTTTTACCAATTGAACAATATTTCTGCATTCGATTCCGTTGTACAATACTCATCATACTTTGTTATTATTTTTTTTTATCGTCTTAATTTATCCATCCATCATCCTATCGTATATTTTCATACATACTGCGTTTTTCTGCTTCTTAGTTACAGCTTTTCTTTTTTTTGTTTTTTTTTTTTTTGTTTGTCCTTTTACTAGTCAATACTAAATCGTCGCAATTTGCGTTGTATATCTTTCACCACATGGCACTGTATAAGGAGTGTGTACGTGCACTCAGTATATATCAGTTGTAAAACTCCAGTAAGGAAGGTTGGTAATTATTATATTATTGGATACAGAGTAATTTATTTGAGCAGATAATTGCCAACAAACTATATTCTCAACAATAATAATATCACTATTTTCCAAGACTATATTTATCCCAAGCTAGACTACGTAATAATAGTTATATAGTTGAATATGTATCTTCGTAAAATTGTATACTCCGTGTTTTTCGTGTTACTTCTCCGTTATCAACCGTCAATTTATAATTAAATTTGATGTGCGGCACAGTTTTCTTTTTTTTTTTTTCCTTTTTTGTTAAAAGACATTTTTTGATTTACTTTTCTAATGAATGTAACAAAATAAAGAATCAGAATATTACGTGTACAGTGCTTGGTAGTTCCAACTGATCATTGTGAACATTTGGTATATAAGTATTGTCTTATTTCTAGATTCATTGTGAAAGAAAAGTATTCAGTCTCTCGTTGTATATGTCCCTTCGGTTAAGATATATATATTCTGTACCTTTTTTCTTTCATCTAACTTATTTGTCACACAATGTCGTTGTCAACGATTCCAAAGTTTAGATGTGCATTTTTTGGATATTCAAATAGGGCTCTTTTGTTATCCAATGTTCGTTTCATCAGCGCAGGTCCTAGAGGTTTTGATAACAGGACTCCAACTCTTGAAGATATCGCATCATCAGGATCAGATATTATAGTGACTGATCCCTTGATGATATATCGTAGTTATGTTGCTAGAGGAATATTAAAAGAGGATAACAATCAGTTACGGGCAGCTGTTGAGTTTCAAAAATTATACTTTAGATTAAAAGATTATTGCCCTGATGATAAGTCTATTAAGATCAATAGAATCATTAGAGAGCTAGAGATCAAGTACAATCCAAATAAGAATGAAAGTTTAATATTCAGTACTATTGGTTATAAGCCAAAGTGGTATGCAAATGGTAATAAAAAGAAAAGAACTGAACTTATAAAAGTTATCACTGATGAAGATGAATTGGAAAATTTCCCATCTCCACAAGGTTTATTGATCAATGGAGAAGTTGGATGTGGTAAGTCTATGTTGCTTGATATTTTTGCAAATTCATTACCAGTTGAGAAAAAAGTTCGTATTCACTACAATAATTTCATCTTATGGGTATACTCAGAGATTCATAATATTTATCAACGTCGGAAGAGATCAAACCAAGATAATCATACAATGTTATCACTAGAGAATGAATTTATCTTATTTGAAGTAGCTTCAACTATGATTAATAAGCATCATGTCTTGTTACTTGATGAATTTATGTTACCTGATCTAGCATCTGCAAAAATTGTTAAAATACTATTCACTTATTTTTTCAAATTAGGGGGTGTTGTTGTAGCAACTTCAAATAGATTACCGGATGAACTTTATGCTGCAGATTTTAATAGAACTCAATTTAAAAGTTTTGAAAGAATATTGAAACTTAGATGTCAAGTGCACGATATGAGTAGTACTAATGACTATAGACTGATATTGAAAGATGAAAATTTAGAGCCTTATCTAGTGATAAAAGAAAACAATAAGTCACATAATGATCAATGGGAGAAATTAGTTTCACGTTATATAGATAATGAGACATTAACGCCAACTTCATTCATATCTTATGGAAGAGAGATTAATATAAAGACACACCAAAATGGTGTTGTTAAATTTGATTTTGAAGAACTTTGTGGAGATTCAACATATGGACCTAGTGATTATATATCCATTGCTTCTAGATATCATACAGTTATCATTGATCATATCCCTGTTATGACAATGAAACATAAGAATGAGGCAAGAAGATTTATCACTTGTCTAGATTCCTTATATGAATCAAGATGTAAGGTTTTATTCAGGATGGAAGCTAATCCAACAGATATTTTCTTCCCAGATATATCAGATGATGGTGCTGTAATGACAAAATCTAATAATGAAGAGATATTAGAAGAAGAGATGTTTGCAAAGACACAGTTATATTTGGCAAATCCTTATAGACCTAATATTCAATCATATGAAGAAGGATCTAATCAATTCAAATTGGCGGATATTGGTAATCAAGCAAACTTAGACTCTTCAAAGAGGTCAGCTTCTATAAATTTTAAAGATAGTAGTAAATTTACTGGTGAAGATGAAATGTTTGCCTACAAGAGAGCAGTTAGTAGAATAAATGAAATTGCATTCAGCGCAACTTGGAGACTAGAAGGTAGATGGATACCAAATGATACTACACTACGACCATGGGAGAATACATGTGATTTGAATGATGATGATCATGGCGGTGACGATAAATTGAGGTTACCAGGTACTATATATAAAACAGGAGACTTTTACAAGGCAAATGTAAACTTTGCAGAGGCACCAGTTTTCAAAAGTTATAATTTTTGGTCTATGGGTATATGGAAAAATAAAGGATCACTTCTTAAGGATGAAATTGCTAAAAAATGGATCAAAGGTGCTGGAAGTACGTAAGTGGCTGGTCCATCCACCACCTCCATCACCATCATGACTTATTCATTTACCTTTCTATAGACTTTATATATTCAATAGAGATCCAAATAAACATTATAGACCTGAAAAAGAAGAAGAAACCGTTTCCAGGGATCAATTGATTCCCGAGGCCGTAACAGTTATACCACGCGGTACCAGCCCCCCTCTCCGTCTCCCATAATAATTCGCACGTAAATAAAAATAAAACGCCTTATCTCTTTCCCGTGAGTCTGCTTGTCCGCGCAAAAATTAAAAAAGAAAAAAAAAAAGAGGAAAGAGGAAAGAGGAAAAAAAATTGATTATCTGGAGAAACACAATTTCGAACAACAAACAAACGATATTAAATTATTAATTATTAATAAAGGTTCAGTATCTTTAGTGTTTTATATTTATCTACTGTGAAATTTATAAGTTTGGTGTAAAGCAGTAGTTTCCAGTGACAGACTGAGGTTGATATGTTCATAGATTCAATATAGATTAAAACACGCAAAGATGGATTATATAAAGATTACCAAGGTTGATGATATAACGCTTCATAGACGAGGAGTATCAATGAAGGGTACATTACATTTAACTACACATCATTTGATATTTACATTACCTCCGCAGACTAATGGAGTAGAACAGCGATCAGTTGGGATGAGAGAATTATGGTGTTGTTATCCAATGATTGAGAAAGTTGAGTTTAATAAAGGTTCTGCATTGTTATATTTGGATGAAACGGATATTGATAACAGTTTATGTAAGGGGGCAAATTTAAGAATAAGATGTAGAGATTTCACATTTTTAGCATTTGATTTTAATGATTTAAGACAATGTAATGATGTTTTCCAAAGTATTATGAAATTGACATGCATTGGTAACTTGGAAAAAGTGTATGCTTATTTCTATACGCCTGTTAGAATTGAGGCACCATTTAACAGTTGGAACGACTATGATCCATTTGTTGAATATCAAAGACAAGGAATAAATTTAGATAATGATGAAGATGCTGTTGATAATAATTATCCTGGTAGTGACAATTGGAGATTATCAATATTAAATAAAGATTATAGATTATCAAGAACATATCCAACGGTATGCGTTGTGCCTAGATCGATATCAGATACAATTTTAAGTCACTCTGTTAAATTCAGATCTAAGAATAGATTCCCTGCAATGACATACTACTATAAGAAGAATGGATGTTCAATTATTAGATGTTCTCAACCATTGGTTGGATTAAAACAAAATAGATCATTTCAAGATGAGAAGTTACTATCTGAAATTTTCAAAACTAACAACAAGCATAAATCAATGAATTTAATAGTTGATGCAAGACCTTTAACAAATGCAATGGCACAACAAGCATTAGGTGCAGGGACTGAATTAATGGATAACTATGAAAATTGTAAAAAAATTTATTTAAATATTGAAAATATTCATTCAATGAGGGAAAGTTTAAATAAGATTAAAGAAGTTTTAAAAAATGGTGATATTTCAAATCAATTATACAACAAGGAATTATTAATTAAATCTAACTGGTTAGATCATATTTCAAATATGTTAAAGGCAACTGATTTATTAGTTAAGTCTATTCATTTGAATAATATGCATTTAATAATTCATTGTTCTGATGGATGGGATAGAACATCACAAATGGCATCTCTTGTTGAATTATGTTTAGATCCATATTATAGAACATTAGAAGGATTCATTATACTTGTTGAAAAAGATTGGTGCTCATTTGGACATAAATTTAATGAAAGATCGGGTCATTTACAAACAGAAACAAAATTCCATAACTATACATCGGATTCAAATTTCCAGAAAATTAAACAGTTAAATCAACATTTCAAACATCATCAAAATACAAAATTGGAGAGTCCAATCTTCCATCAATTTTTAGATAGTATCTATCAGTTATTAAGACAATTTCCAAATAAATTTGAATTTAATGAAAGATTTTTAAGAAGATTATTTTATCATTTATATTCGTGTCAATATGGAACATTTTTATATGATTGTGAAAGAGAAAAGAAAGAATGGAATTTAGAACAACGTACAAGATCAGTTTGGGATTATTTCAAATCAAGGAAATTAGAATTCACAAATAGTAACTATAACGATGACGACGATGTAATTTATCCAAATTACAACGACACTAAATTTTGGTTTCAACTATATGGGAAAAGTGACGATGAAATGAATAGTTTTTTAGATACGCGGGGAAGAAAAGAGGAGGAAGATGCGGCAATTTTTATAGAAAAGAAATCTCAAGAAGTTACTTCTGCTGCTGTTGTAGGAGAAAAGGAAGCTGAAGCTGAAGAAATAAAAGCTGGTGAATTCACATTAACGGGGTATTCAGATAGTGCTAGTAATTACATCGATGAAACTGCAAGTACTTCAGAAGATACAGATGAAGATGGAGGAGATCCATTGGGAAATTTTAACGTTGTTACCAAAAAAATAGAACAATTGAATATATCCAATTAGAATATATATATATATATTATTTATATAACGAATCTATTTATTTATTTTTGTAATTTAAACTATAATTTTGCAACTTCAGATTTCCAAGTTACGCCACACCATTGACTCAATTCAATAACCATATCTCTACATTCCCTAATGACTTCGATATCAACACCAAGATTCTTAGCACCTTTTAAATGACCTTTCAACTGAGGATTAACATCCTGTGGTATCAAACAAGAGATCACAATTATACTAGTCTCTTGTGCCGATAGTACACCACAGTATGAAAGTAACGGAGAGTAAACGTTCTGAATTGTATACGTCCATAAATCAGGATACGATAAAGTCATTGAATCTATTATTCTTGTTGAAATCTTGTTGTAAATTTTCTTCCAAAACAACTCACCTCTTTTCTGTTCATCTAAATAATCTTGGTATGATTTAATCTGGTTTCTTTTGAAATTTAAAGATTTGAAAACTTGTGGCGTTGTATCTCTAAGTATATTTAATGAGTTTATCGCTTTTGGTAATCCACTTAGGGCCGATGTCTTTAGTATACTCTCTCTAAATTTATCGGTCATTTGACCCAATAAAAACTCGCTTTGATTACTATACGGACTGAAATTTTCATTCCCACCAATTGATTTAATCGATTCAAACTGAGATACTGTACTATTAACAGATTCAAATATATTCGATCCTTTCAAACCAAGTTGAGAATCTTTTAAATGTAATGCATAGTGGTATAGTTTAGGTATCTCCTGAGGTTGATTACAAACTGTTAATGTAACAGTTGCTATTAAATACCAATAATCGGATAATTTTTTATTTGATGAAAGATGAATGAGCCTTTGTGGGGTAAGTATCGTCATATTACTGAACTATGCAAAAGTGATACTCAAATAAAATGCTATGCAAAGTGAATCTAAAGTCTTAAATAATGGAAATGCAATGATCTATATAACTCCCATCTGTTATTATAACAAGACAAATCATTCAATAATAATAGTACAACTATAAAGACAGCAATAAAAATGTATTTCTAAAAAAAAATGAAAACAAAAAATTTTTTGTGCAAAAAAAAAAGAAAAGAAACTTTAATATGGCAGTGTAAATAAATTTAAAATTAAAATTATAAAAAAAGTCCAGCCAGCGCTTTTAGAATGTGTTCTTTAATTCAGGAACCATTGTTAAAACTTTACCGGTATCTATATAGTTTATAACGTTTTTAATAACAAATTCTTCCATTGATTTCATAGTTTCCACGGTATGGGTACCCATATGAGGTAGAGCTGTAACGTTTGGTAAACTAGTCAATTCCAAGTTAGCATTTGGTTCATTTTCGAAAACGTCTGAACCAAAAGCTGAAATTTTACCTGATTTTAAAGCTGGTAGTAAAGCTTCTTCGTCAATAACTGAACCTCTAGCAGTATTTATAATAACAACACCGTCTTTCATCTTAGCGATTGTTTCTTTGTTGATTGAATGTTTTGTAACTGGATTTAAAGGAATATTGATTGAAATTATATCCGATTTGGCTAATAAATCATCGAATGAGACATACTCTGAATCCTGTTCTAAATCTGGTGATAAACGATTTCTATTGTGGTATAATATTTTACTAAAACCAAATGGTCTAGCCCTATCTCTAACTGCTCTACCAATACCACCTAATCCGTAAATACCTAAAACTTTACCTTCAGGGTCATGACCAACTGGTGTACCTGCACATTTTTCAGTCTTCCACTTGCCTAAACTCAAATTTTGTGAAGATTGTTGGAAATTTCTTAGTGCGCCTAATATTAAATAGATGTGAGTATCGGCAGTTGCTGCATCAACAAGTGATGGGACATTTGAAAGTTGAATCTTTAATGGAACCAAGTAGTCGGCATCAACTTGATCATAACCGGCACCATTATGACTAATTGATTTAACAGATGTATTGGCAACTAATAAATCTAACATTTCTTTATCGAATAATCCAGTATTTTTAACACTTTCAAAAGTTCTAGTGATAACTTCAACTTTTTCAAATTTACCAGATTTCAATTCACTAATGAATTCTTCCCTTGAATTGGCATTTGATTCTAAAATGTTAACGTTATAATCACTTTCAAATTTTTCCCATGCATCCTGTGCATATCTAACTGGTGGTAATCTTAAGATTGTAGTTGTTGTACTTTGTGCTTTAGTTGACATTTTTAAAACTGATTGAAATGACTTATTAATTGAATTCTTCAATGATTGCATTCTTCAATGAATAATATACAGATAT
The DNA here is from genome assembly GCA_030567815.1 of Ogataea piceae. Classification (NCBI taxonomy): domain Eukaryota; kingdom Fungi; phylum Ascomycota; class Pichiomycetes; order Pichiales; family Pichiaceae; genus Ogataea; species Ogataea piceae. The sequence continues at coordinate 350,839 of JAJLSX010000003.1, read as the reverse complement.
GGAAATATTAATCGTTATTTATACAACAAAAGAAAAGGAAAAAAAAAAAAATTTGGACAGTGAAAAAACGTTGAAGTTTTTTGGGTGATAAGAAAATCACTTTAAATTGGCATCCCACGCGGAAATTAATGTGGGATGTTGTGTAACATTAACACAATCAGATCTTTCCGTTTCAACTGTTTATATTTTTTGTATGTTTTCTATGTAAGATATAACGGTTGAGTTCGGTGTATATATATTATATATTATATTATTATATATTATTATATATTATATATATAAATTTATTACTCACTGTTTAATCTACACAATTACCTTATTCTATTGTGTTTATTCATTTAAAATTGCAAAAGATTTATTACGTAATTTCAAATAAAAAAATGATTATTTTGAAAATTTTCCAAATTTAAAACATTTCGTCATAAATTTATAAGTGATTGATTGATTACCTTTATATATTACAGTATATATTTATGTAGAGTTTAGTAGAATGTCAGACAGAGAAGAAGATACTATTAAATTGAATCATTCCAAGTTAGGAACTAAACAGTACTGGGATGATTTTTATAAGTTAGAGCATAATAATTTTGAAGAGAATCCACAAGATACTGGAGAGTGTTGGTTTTCAGATTCAGATGCTGAAAATAAAATGATTGATTTCATATTTGGTATAGCTACTAGTGAATCTGAAGATAAATTTAACTCAGAGTCTAAAATTTGTGATTTAGGTACTGGTAATGGGCATTTACTTTTCCAAATATTAGAAGAAGGATGGAGAGGTGAATTAGTTGGTATTGATTACAGTGAAATTAGTGTTAAATTTGCCAAAGATATTGCAGAGACAAATGACTATGAAGTTGAGTTTGAACAAAGTGATATTTTAAATTTTAATGATGAGTTTATCGGTTCAAATAAAGAATCTTTTGATTTAGTCTTGGATAAAGGTACATTAGATGCAATTGCATTAAGTGATTCTAAATATGGTGAAAATAATGATTTATCAGGTGTTGATATTTATCCACAAACTGTTAAAAATTTAGTTAAAACTGGTGGTATACTATTAATAACAAGTTGTAATTTTACAGAGGAAGAATTGAGTAGGTTGATTTTGAAGTATGATGATTTTGAAATTTGGAAAAAAATTGAGTATCCAGTTTTCGAATTTAGAGGTGTTAAAGGTTCCACTATTTGTAGTATTGCATTTATTAAAAAGTAAATTTATTTTATATTTATTTTATATATAATTTTAATTTTTGGGTATAAAATCTTTTATAGAGTCAAACAGTTTAGCAGCATTTTCAATTTGACCTATTTTTAAAGCATATTGAGCAGGTTTTTCATCTTCTATAATTTGAAATCTAATAAATTTATCACTATTTAAAGAACTAACCATACCTTTAAAAATTTCAAATCCTTTTATAATGGGGACGTTTAAAATCAGTTTTAAAATACCATCTTGACGCATAACTAATCTTGCATTGTAATTTTCCTTTGGTTTGATAAATTTATTTAATTTTAGTATACCAACACCTTTCTCTTTCCAACCATCTGAAACGTTTGTTAAATCCAAATGATAAAGTTTAGCTTTAACTTGGAAAATTGTTGATTCTTCCTCTTCCCCTGATTTCATCTCTTGTTTTTCTAAATGAACAGTCTTATAAACATCTTTACTCATCTTTTCTTTATCTTCTTCTTCTTCTTCTTCTCCAGATGCTGTTGTTGCATCTTCGTTATTACTTTCTTTTGGTGAATCAAATATGGATTTTTTATTTATTGCATTTTTGAATGCATTACCAAATGATGAATCTGATCCAAATACAGATTTTGTTGGAACTATTAATTTACTATCTTTATCTTCAGTAGTTGTAGCAAATACATTTTTCTTGGATCCAAACATTGAAAATCCACTTGTACTCCCAAATGTTGTTCTAGCTCCAAATACAAATTTAGGTTTTTCTCCCTCTTCTTTATCTTCCTTTACATCCTTGTTTTTTTCGTCTTCTTTATCTTCCTTTACATCCTTGTTTTTTTTGTCTTCTTTATCTTCCTTACCCTCATTGGACTCATTGGACTCATTAGACTCATTGGACTCCTTAGACTCCTTTGTAGTAACTTCCTTACTCTGTATATCCACCTTTAAACGTTTAGATTCATCACTATCCTCACTCTCATCTAAATTTCTCTTTTTAGGCTGTATATCTACTGTACTACTGTTATCTGTTTCATGTACTATTTCTTTACAATCCTCTGTGATTGTACTACCTGATGTCTCTATCTTATCTGACATATCGTATGTTTCGTATATATTCAATTGCCAATTCCAACAAAGAAATAAACACACACAAATGCAAAATAAAACAAAAACATTAAAATAATTCAATTAAAAAGCAAAGAAAAAGTTACATCAAAGGGGAAAAAAGAAATTTAACAAATACAAAAAATTAAAAAAAAAAACCAAAAAAAAAAAAAAGAAAAACTTTTGGGTAAATTATGTAATTTATTATGTAACATTTCATATATCACGTGAGTATTATCAGTCTTTAATCCATTTTAATTCAGTTAAAGTGTTTAATTGTATTGTTTATCTGCTATTTTTACATTTTACTTGAATGATAGGTATATATACTATGAATAGATATACAACGATACTGTAAACTACTAATTATTGACAATAAATCAATAAAACACTAAAATAATTACAATATATATGACTAATTACATCATCATGCAACAGAAAGTTTGTAATAAAAATGGGATATGTCGTGTACAGAATCAATTAATTTCCTAATTTGTAAATTTGTAAACAAAAACAAAAAAAAACAACAAAAAACAAAAAAAAACAAAACAAAACAAAACAAAACAAAACAAAACAAAACAAAACAAAACAAAACAAAACAAAACAAAGGACAAGAGGGATTTAATGATTTGTTTTTTATTTATATATTCCTTTTTTATATTTGTGTTTTTTATATTTTCTCTTTTGGTAGAAATTGTATAGCTATATTGGTGCAATAATTATCAATTATGGAAGTTCATTTAAGGTTAAAACCTACTAAAGAAGGTTTATCTTCAACTTTCAAACAAGGGGCTACTTCAAAACAAATTCTGTTTGAAAATTATGGTACTGCATTTGAATTTAAAACTGTTAGTGAATCAACTGGAGATTTACAAGATAATATTGAATTTTTCAATAGAGTTGCTAAACCTTCAATCGATGACAAATTATTTAAATCTGAAGACTGTTTACTATTTACTTTAGGTCCTTCAAATTCAGGTAAGAGTTTTACAGTTTTTGGCGATAGAGTTTCACCAAATTCAGGATTAACTGCAAATTCTTTACAGTATATTTTTGATAGTCTTGATAGTGATTCAATTTCAACAAATTATGGTAATTTATCAAATTTAGTCTCAAATTTACAAGATGCAACAACAGGTTGTAATGATGTGATCAATGGAGATTATGCAATTACTCTATCCATGTTTGAAATTTATAATGATTCAATTAAAGATTTATTAATGAACTCAGAGCCTAAAAAATATAAGTCTTCATTAGATATAATAACAGATCCAACGGATCAAAAATTAAAACCACATAATTTATCTCAATTTATGGTTAATTCATATGATTCTTCAATGAATATTATTAATAAAGGTTTACAAAATAGAACAACTTCAACAACTTTCATAAATAGTGTTTCATCAAGATCTCATTGTTTTATTTTCATAAATCTTATTAAATTATATGGATCAATTATAAATTCATCTAGAATGATAATTGCAGATTTAGCAGGATTAGAAAGAACTAAATTATCACAAACTTCAGGTATAAATTTAAAAGAAGGTAGTTTTACAAATGGTTCATTAACTCAATTGGGACGTTGCTTGGAACTTGTTGCTACAAAACAATTTAATAAATCATTACTGAGAACTAATAAATTAACAAGATTAATTTTTAATGATTATGTTAAAAATAAAAGTCAAATATCAATAATTGTTACTTTAGATCCACATGGTGATGAAGGTTTAATTTTACAAACTTTAAGATATATTAATCCTGTTCAATATAGGAAAATATCTAAATTTACGTCAAATAATTCATCTTCTCGTTTAAATTCAAGAGGTAGTAGTGGTAATAGTAATCGTGATGGTAATAGTTTAACTTCTCGTCATGATACAAAACTTCAAGCAGATTTAATTAATGAAATTGATAATTTAAGATCTTATCAATCTAAATTAGAGTCTAAATTATCAGTGTTGGAAAATGAAATTTTACAAATTGAAACTACTGTTAGAAATGAACTTTATGAAGAAAATGAAAGAAAATTAAATGAAATTGCAATGGAAAATAAAAGACAAATTTTTAAAATTAAACAAGATTCAACAGTTTCAACGGATTCAAAACTTGAAGAACTATCTTTATCTTATAATACTCAAATTAATAATTTAAAAGATGAATTAGTTTCAAAACAATCTGAATTTAACTCAATTAAAGAAGAATTGAATATTTCAAAAGAAAATTGTTTAAAATTAACTAAATTAAATGAATCATTAAAAGAAGATTTAAATAAAAATTCAATTACAATAAATGATTTAACTTCATCTTTAAATAATTTCAAAATTGAAACTAAATCTTTATTAGAATCTATTAAATTATTAGAGTTAAAAGTTTCAGAGTTGAATACCTCAAAAGAATCTTTAAGTAATAAACATAAGACTGAAATTGAGTCTAAAGATGTGAAAATTGATGAATTAATTTCAAATTTGAAAAATATGGAAGATTCTTACAACGCTAAAATTTTTGACAAAACAGCTGAAGTCAATGATTTAGAAGTTTCAATTAATGAATTAGAATTGAAATTATCAGATTTAATTTCAAAACATTCAATTGAAAAAGTTTCTAATCAAGAAACTATTGATAATTTAGAAACTAAATTATCAAATTTGAAGTCATCATCAAATACTCAAATAAATAATGATTTACAAATAGCTAAACAAACTTATAAAGATATGGAGACAGATTATCAAGAAAAAATTTACAGTTTAGAATCAAATCTTGAATCGCTAAATAAAGAATTAAAACAGACTAATGATATGATGAATGAATTTCAAATAACGCATGATCAACAACTAGAAGAACTATCTGCAGAAGGAGAATCTACTTTGAAATATTTGATATCTGAAAAAGAAATTGAAATAAACAACTTAAAACTTGAAAACAGTGAAAAATTGAAAAATTTAGAGAAAAAACTAAATTCAAGTGAAATTAAATTGAAAATGATTTCAGAGACTCATAGCTTGGAAATTAAAAAAATTGATAATGAAAAGAAGGAATTAAAATCAGAATTAACTGAAGAAATTGATGAATTAGAAACTAAGCTAACTCATAAAGAAAATCAACTTAAAGAAATCACTCGTAAATTAGAAAAAATGAACGTTGAAATGAAACAATTAAAACAACAACAAGGTAATATCGATGACACTATTTCAAAGAAAGATAAAATAATATCTTCTTTGAAAGAAGGTTTTGAAGATCAAATGAAATTCGCCCAAGATATAAATGATTCTTTAACTAAAGAATCTAATGACTTGAAAAATCAATTACTAGAAGCTGAAAAATCAAAAGATAGTTTAACTATGAGATTAAATGAAGTTGAAGATGAATTGAAAGATTTATCAAAAATCAAACAGAATAAGTCATTGAATTCAAACGAAGATATTGAATCTGTTTTACTATTGAAAAATCAACTAGAACAAAAGACAAATGAATTAGTCAAGATGGAAGCTAAACATAAGAAAGATATTACACATATGAGATTAGAATTGGAATCATACAAGACAAGAGCAAGTTTGATGAATTCATTCGATTTGGAACCATCTTCATCTAGATCTCCATCCAAATCTCCAATGAAACAAACAACTTCTAGATCTCCTTCTAAATCTCCATTGAAAGAGTCATCCTTATCGCCATATAAATCACCTGGTTACTTATCAGAAGATTTCAATGTTCAAGGTCTTATTGAAGAATTTGATATTTTTCAAGATACCCCTGAAACTGTTAATCCAAGAACACATGTTTACTCATTCAATGAAGAACCAAAAAAGAATAACAAACTATCGAATAGTACATCTGCAACTACCGCTACCGCTACCACAACCACCACCACAACCACAAAACCAACCACAAAACCAACAACAGCAACTAGCAAGTCTAAGAATAAATCTCCTAAAAAATCAAATAAGAAGAATTCCAACTCTTCAACGAGAAAGTCTGTTGTTCTTCACCAAATGGATTTCTTTAAAAATAATGGATTTTCAGATAAAAGTTCAGCTTCTAGTGATGATGACGATACAGCTAAAGTTGGCAAGAAGATGAAATTCAAACCTTTGAAATCATCTGCGGGTTCAAACTTAAATTCTCCTATCGTCTCTACTCCTACTCCTTCTTCAATAATAAGTAATAAGGAAAATAGTATGCCTTCGAAGAAACATTCATTATCCCCAACTAAATCGCATAAAAAGAAACTCAGAAGGGTTCAAATGGAAGAAAATCTTGACATGAGTGACTGAAAGTATACATTACAACAAATACATATATATATATAACTATATACTAATAATAACTTACATTTAAATCAGCATAAAATAATTTAAATTTAAAAAAAAAAAGTACAAAAAAATGGGATTTCTTTAGAAATACATCTGAAATTCACTGCCTTGAATCTGTTTTTTTTTTTTTTTTTTTAAACAACGGGCGCTCGCTTATCGTTTCCCGTTGTAAAATTACTGTAATCTTTTTTTTTTGTTTCAATCGCTTAACATGTAAACAAAAGAATATTTGCCTAATTACCTTTGTACTTTAATCAAATTGATAATGGTCTTTAATCATACTATAAACATTCAACTATAACGGTAATCGTTGTATACAATCCCTATTATCTTGTTCATGTTAAGCTGAAGTGTTATTCGAAAGTATATCTCAGTAACGGTAATGCCACCTAAAAAGAAACAAAAGACTACCGATCCACAAAATTCTGAAAAGCCCAAGGATAAGGCTGTTACAGTTAAAAAGAGATCATTTTCAGGTTGTGAAACATGTAGAAATAGGAAAGTTAAATGTGATGGTAGGAAACCTATATGTATTAGATGTGAGAAATCAAAAGTTGTCTGTTTGGGATATGATATCAAGCTTAAATACTGTGAACCTTTGGTAATTCTTAAAGATGGTACTCTTGGTTACGAAACCGTTGAGGGGGATGAGACTCAACAAAATTTCCAAAGACGACATATTCCCTTTATGATATTCCCAAAGCATTACGCATACAAGTACCTTGATGATATAGATCCAGATTTAGAGAGTCTTTCGGAAGAGAATTATAATGGTGTTCCAATGGTTGCAGGACCTTTTGGGGTATTCCCAATGAGTAACAACTTGTCTATACCTAAATTGCCATCAGAGAAAAGGACATTGTTTCCATTGCCAGTGCAAATGCGAGTGTCAGCTTCATTACCAGTTTCAGTGTCAATTAAAACTACCAACAATAACTCAATAAATAGTAGGCTTAAATCAAATCTCGACTCTCAATCGCCATCAAATGAGTCGGTTGATAATTTCCAAATAAATCAGAGACATCAAGCTGTTAAAGCTTTAAGCCATTCTATTGGTAGTGATGATAAAGCAATTAGAGCTTTGAAAAAACAGAAAGAACAAGAGGCTATAGATAAAGGAGAGATAATACCTAGAGAAATATGGATTCATCCTAGATTACAAATAGATGCACTATTAACTTATAAGGCATTAATGGGGGATGCTATGGCAGAGTGTGATAATTTACAAACAATCCAAAGAGTTATCTTTTCAGACTATTATAATACAAATCAACAATTAAAACTTAGAATTGTTGATAAATTTGGCATGGATAAAACATTATTGGCAAAAATTACTAAAGATCATTTGAGTACCATGCTTGTTGAATTGAAAGATAAATCCGGAAGTTTCAGCTTTAGATCATTGATGTCTAATACTACCATTTCAGATTTGGTTAGAATCTTTGTTAGATCTTGTAGAGGTTTGGTTCTTTTCTACCTGAAAGGGTCGGTATTAGATGTATCATTAGTCCCGATGTTATATAAAATAGTTGGAGAAATGTTGGTTTTCGAAATGGCTCCTGAATCGGATGAACCTGACATGAAAGATGAAACAGAGTTCAACTCATATTGTTTCATCTTGAAGCAAACTTTTGTTTTTGAAGCCTTAGCTCTAGCTGCATTTACACAGTATCAGACACTGTTTGATGAGTTTGGTATATATGATGGTTCACTACTGTTTTTAAAGTGTTATATCCATTTTAGAGAAATGTCAATGATAAATCTATGTAATTTGATTGAACCTTTAATTGGCAAATACAATGAAAATGAACCAATTAAAATTATCAATACAAACCTGTTGAATAGGTTAGTTTCAGTTGGAATGATAAAAGAGTTGATATTAGTCTTAATAATGGCTATCAAGCAAGATGAATGTATCAATGTTATTCAAAATTATAAATTACTATTCAGCGTTTGTGATTCTATCTGTCAGTATATTAAAACATTGGGATGTGGAGACCCACAACTAACTAATATCATTCTATGGTTAAGATATATGATATTTTTCTTCAGATCAACATCTACTATAGATTTGAAAAATTATCAAATCAACGATGAAGGTTATGAAGATATTGATTCTAACTATAACTTAATCAAGAATTTTCTATTTAATGATGGTTTCAAATCCAATGAGTATAACAAGATTGAAATTAAATCTTCAACAATTACAGAGGATACTTATGAAGATTCTGATTCTGATTCTGATTCTGATGATGGAATAAGCTTAGCTGAAGGAGAACAGACTACCGAAAGGTATCAATTACCTTCAAGATTGGCACAAAGACCAACTGTAGAAGACAAACCTCCGCGTTCGTTTACCGTTAAATTTCATTTCAACGAGAACAAAAATGACGATGATGATGTTATGGCACAAAATGACTCTGACTCGAGCAAACATTCGGATGATGACGACGATAATGATGAAGATGTTGATGATGACGATGATGATGATGTTGGCGATGATGACGATGACGATGATGATGATGATGATGATGGCGGTGAAGGTTCTGTACCACTGAACTACAGGCCAATATACAATAGAACCCCGATTTCTGTGAACGCAACTAGAAACAGGCCTCGTAAGATTATAAACGATAATGGTATCGAAGTTGATGAGTTGACTGGTCTTACTTCGAGACCTACCCAAATAAGACTACCACCAAAGGATAAATCCACTACTCCTTCATCGCATCGGATATTTGCTGATATCCCATTCCCATTCGATGAGACCAAGACTCCTATTTCATCAATTGAATTAAACTATGGTATTCCAGAATCTCTATTAACATTGATGGAAAAAACAGTCATGCTATCTGATCATCGTAACTGTTTTATTAGAAAGAGGATTTTTCCAAGAAATTTTCCTAAAATTTGCTGTGACATGGAAGATGAATTGCTAAACTGGAGATTGCCATGGAATTTATATGAGGGTCAACAACCAATACCCGCTTCACAATTTGTATCAGATTCAGATTCATCAAAGGACTGGACTAAATATAAATTTCATAGTATAGTTCATGAGATTCTATACCATCTATGCACATGTTATTATAACTGTACATTATTATATTTCATGAGACTAATTAAAGACTGTGACCCAAGTCTTTTACAGATTCATGTGACATCAACGCTAACACATTTAGAAACTCTTCATCGAATCTCAATTGATTTACAAACAACATCTGAAATTAGCGTTTCTGGACCATTTTGGAGTTTTTTCATAAGTGCAACCGATGCAATTGGATATGGTTTACAAACCAGATTTGATATACTAGGAAGAACATGGTTCGATGCTGGAGATAAATGGATTGGTAAACAGATGTTATTTGAGATTTGGAGAGGAAGAAACTTTAGAGAGACTGAGACTAGAAGAGGACTTCCAGCTGACGATACCAATGAAGATGAACTCAAAGAAGATAAGGAAACTTCATGGTTAGATTTGATAAAAGGGTGGGAAATTTCAGGATTCCATTAAAACTACCCTCTCGCCCGCACATTTGTATATTATAAATACTAAATTTAATTTACTTGTATGATACTTTTTTTTTGAAAACGTAATAATGTTTTTTATTATTTGAATATAGAAAAATTAGTAAATAGAAAAGAAAAAAGCCCAAACAACAAATCTTAGATGTAATTTAAACGCTGTGTAATATACAAAATTTAAGCTTCTAAACCCGATAGCTTAAATGAGAAAAAAAAAAGATAGCAATTAAAAAAACTGACAGATGAAATGAAATAAATAAATAAAAAATTAATCGTAAAAATTAATAAACCCCTTGCAAATTAAAACCAATTATAAACCATGCAACAACTAAAAACTGCGCTGTTAATTAATACTTCACATTTTCTAAATGAGAATAAGAAGGAATATCCATATGGAAAGCAGGATAATTTGTACCAGTCAAAGAATACAAAACCTCACCACCGTTGTCTTCATTCAATGCAACGTTGAAAACTTGATGTTCAATGTCATATCTACTTCTAGAGTTTTTAGCATTGGTAACTTTTTGTTCTTCGATATCAGGAGATCTAATGGAGACCAAGTCACCTTCGCCTAAATCTAAATCTTCAGCTTCCTCATGAACAGAACCACCAAAACCACCATTCACCAACGCTCTTGTAATCCAAGGATTAACTATACCTGAGAAATGAATTTCAAATCCTTTACCACAGTATAATTCAAGTGTATTTTTCAAATCAATCAAGGCTTGAACAGAAGAAGTATCAATACCCAAGACTTGACTAAAATCAAAGTGAATAATTTTCAATGAAGGTCTATTATCAGCTAAATCTTCTTCTTTAAGTTGATCTTTACGATATTTTCTTAATGGACCTCTTAAATACATTGAATAATCAAGTTTACCAGGATTATTAAAAGTTTTGAATTTTTTAATACTGGCAGGCTTAAAAGATTTTTTAACTTCATCCAATATTAAATCAGTTTGACGAGAAGAATTTGGGAAAACAAAAGATTCAGTTGGTCTGAAAACTAAAACACCAGGTGGAGGAGGTGTAATTTTAATCTTATTATTGATATAATTTGTATGAATAGAACTTGGATTATCAGAAAACTTTGGTAAAGGAACCCATCTATAATAAGTTCTCAAATTTGAATTTGACACTGAAGCAGGTCTAGTAATTGCACCTGAAGAATTTTTAGCTGAAAGAATTGAAGATTGATCGAATAAAGATTCTGCACTATTGGTAGCTTCGATACATGAAGTGAAATGAGGATCAGTAACTTCGACAACTTTAACTCTACCTAAGAAAGCACCATTTGGAATACATAATCTCCATAGTAACACTGCAGCAGAAGCGGCAATTGAGAAATAAATACCATTTTCAATAGTTGAAAAAACTGTAATTATTAAACCAATTAAAAAGATACCACAGTCAATTGGTTGAACTTTCCATAAATTCCATGTAATTTTATAACTTGCCATTAAATCACTAACTGCATGAATAATAATTGCACATAAAGCAGCTTTTGGAATATAATAAAAAGCATCAGTAAAACAATAAATTGATAACAAGACACAAGCACCTGTAAAAATACCTGCAAATGGAGTTCTAACACCACATTTTGATTTTAAAGCAGTTCTACTAAATGAACCAGTGGCAGGATAAGCATTGAAAAATGTACCAATCAAATTTGTAACACCAATGGCAATTAATTCTTGATTTGGATTAATCTTATAATCATTTAATCTACCAAAAGATTTTGAAATTGAGATATGTTCCAAGACTAAAATAATGGTAGCAACTGGTAATTCAGATGCAAGTTCAGAAACTAATCCATCTGGTAATTCCATAAGTCCTGTATGTTTTAAACCTGAAGGAACTGTACCATTAACACTAAATGGTAATTTTTTATGATCTTTCTTGTGTCTAATAATTGCCCAACTAATCACTGTGGCAATAATAATGACAAATGCACTTCTAATTTGTTCTAAGTAAAATAACCATCTTTGTCTTGGATATCTTTTATAAAAATGAGAAGTTAAAAATTTCCAAGTGTAAAGAATAAATAAACAGACAAGACCAAAAGCAGCATCTGATTTTGTATGTTTTAAATTTTTCAAAGTATTAATAACAACTTTATATGGAGCTTCACGAGTATTAATTAATTTATTGAAACCTAGTAAACCTGGAACTTGACCAACGATAATATTGAAAGCTGAACCAGTCATAAATGCTAAAACTGCAGGTAAAGAAATCAATTCAACTAAAAATCCAAGTCTAAGTATACCTAAACCGAATGCAATACAACCACATAAGAATGCAACTGTAGTAGCAATAACTGGAGCAGAAAATTTATCACCATTTTCAGCTTGAACTTTTGCCACAATTTTACCAACTTCCATACTCATGACTGCAACTGGACCAATTGAAACATCTTTTGAAGTGGCAAAAAATGCATAAATTAAAACACCAACAAATGAAGAGTATAAACCATACTGAGATGGTAAACCTGCCAATGTTGCATAAGACATTGATTGTGGAACCATAACAATTGCCACTGTAACACCAGCAACAAAATCACTATATATCCATATTGGTGTAACTGGATAATGTGAAATCCATCCAAAGATAGGGAAAAGGGATTTAAGGTATGAAATTGAACGTTCCTTTGGATTCTTAGTTAAATTTTTTAAATAGTCTTGAACTGTAACTAAGTCTTCATTAAACTCTTCAACTTTGAAATCATCTGAGATTTCATAGTTTAATCGATCACTATCCTGTGACATTGTATGAGATATGAGATATGAGGTATGAGGTATGAAGTATGAGATATGAGATATGAGATATGAAGTATGAAGTATGGGGTATGATATGATATGAATTATAGGAATCAATACACTTTATATATGAAAAACTGTGTAACTATAATACTCCCTTATCTAGCTGTGGTTAAAGCCAAGACCTATAAACTACTTGACAAACAAAAGAATGAAGAAACAAAAAGGGCAAAGAAAAAAAAAATAAAAGATAAAGAATAAACTCAAATCATTTCAGCAATCAACTAAACCAAATAAACCTAAAGAACCCACAATTAATCATTATTAAATCCTAAATTATAATGATACAATCAGTACGTATAATTGTATTACTAAACAATTCCCCCTTTTATCAAACAAAGGCTTTTTTTTTTCTTATTTTTACTACAATTTCTTTATTTGCCTCTTTTCCTTTGTTGTTTATTTTTTTAGTAAATTTTACAAATAAAATTATTTATAGTCACGTGCAAATACTCCATACAAATAAATTTTGCAATAATAAAAATAAAAAAAATTTAATTTTCTCGTGGTGGCTCTAGTAATTTATTCCCATTTAAGCCGTCAAGAATATTTGTAGTAGTGTCGATCATGTGATCTGATGCCATACCATATGCATATTTAATATAGTAGTACTATTATCAGTAGTATAGGAGTTTAGGAGTATAGGAGTTTAGGAGTATACCATATGCGTACGAAGTAGAGTAGTATAGTATGTGAAGTAGAGTAGTATAGTATAGTATGTGAAGTATAGTACAGCATATCAGTAGAGTAGTAGTAGAGTAGTAGTAGAGCGTAGTAGAGTAGTAGTAGAGCGTAGTATGAAATATACAGTACAGTAGTACATTAGTAGAGGTATAAGAGTACAACGGTACTCGGTATACCGTATGAAGTATACGCAGTGATACCGTATGAGGTATGAGGTATGAGGTATGGGGGAACGGGCAGGGTAGGCAGGGTAGGCTCAGACTATGGCGTTGGGTTTAAGGCATTGCGGTCTGAAATATTTTACTGTGGAGTTTTCTCGGCACGGTGCGTTTTTGCAATTCATTGCCACAACTCTATGCGCTGCGTGTTAAGCTACTGCTACGTACTAAAATTATGTGGTGTTTTAGTGGAGGACCGATATATTTCCCACGCGGCTTTAAATAAATTATGTCATTTTGTCATATTATTTTATTATATATGGTTTATTAGATTATCTCCGTATCTTGCATTAGATCTACGTGGTTTAAACTTTACTAAGGCTTTTAATTGTGTATATTGCTACTATAATTGTATCCCTTTATCTGTTTTACGTCAGATATGGCACATGTCATATACTTTATTAGCTAAATTGTATTGTATTACGGTATTGTTTTATAGTTACCACATTCATTATATTCATTACTACTCCCCCGCTTACAAGTTATCAAATGCTTCATTTAATAATTCAACGGCTTCTATACAATCACTAAAAGTATTATACATTGCAGTTGGAGCAAGTCTAACAACATCTGGTCTTCTTTCATCACAGATTGTACCGTGAGAATTTAAATAACTTGATATTTTTTCCATTATATTCTCTTCCTTTTTCTCATAGTGGGGTTTAAATAAGATTGATAGTTGAGATCCTCTTTCATTTGTATTTTCAGATGTTAAAATTGTGAAATGTGGTTCTTTTGTAGTTGTTAATTTTGAATCTTGTTGTGTCTTGTAATACTTTGAATTTTTCAATAAATTTTCAATAAATTTAGTTAATTCAACTGACTTAATTCTCAATTTGGGAACACCTCCAACTTTGTTAAAAATCTCTAGTGAACTCTTTAATGAAACAACATCAATAACACTTGGATTCGATTGTCTATAACCTAATGCACTTTCAATTGGATTAAATATTTCATTCATCTTAAATCTTTCTTCAGAGTTATTACCCCACCATCCTGCTAGTCTTGGTTTCCAAATTTTTTCCAATTTATCTGCTGATTTGGTAAAATTTTCATTTATAAATATACCTCCAATTGCACCAGGACCAGAATTTAAATATTTATAAGAACACCAAACTGCAAAATCAACCCCCCAATCGTGTAATTTTAATTCAACGTTACCAACTGCATGTGCTAAATCCCAACCAACAACTGCACCAATCTCATGTCCAACTTTGGTAATTTCTTCAATGTCAAATAACTGTCCTGAATAGTATTGAATACCAGGGAAACAAACTAGTGCAATCTCATTCGAATATTTATGTAATGTATCAATAATATCTTCAGTTCTAATTGAAGATTCATCTTCACGTGGTTCTAATTGAATCAATGCATCTTCTTCTTTGAAACCATGTAATTGAATTTGATTTAAAAATGCAAAATAGTCAGATGGGAATGCTCCTTTTTCGAAAATAATCTTATATCTATCTTTAGTAGGTCTATAAAATGAAACTAATAATGAATTCAAATTCATTGTCAATGTACCCATACATGCAACTTCACTATCTTTAGCTCCAACAATTGGTGAAAGTAATGGAACAACAGGTAAATCAATATCAACCCATGATGTTAAACCTTGTGATTCATATCTATGACGGAAATGTGATTCAACTGCTCTATCTGACCATGCCTCTAATTCTTTATTGATAGCAACAACTGTATCTTTAGGCATTAACCCTAATGAATTACCACATAAATAGTTAACTTTGGAATCTGGTGTCTTGTCCTTAATTGATTCTGATGATAGACCCATAGACTCAAAAGTTGGGAACTTGAAAAGTTCCGAATAACATGGATATTTAGAGTCTAATGACTCTGCCTCTTCTTTAAATTGACTAGCTGGCATTTCTATAATACTGCAAATACTACTGATACACTAAAAAAAAAAAAAAAGGGGGTCACTTAAAAGTTGTAACTTCGTTTACTTAAACACTTCTGTTTTTTTGTTTGACGAGAAAAACCGAAAATTTTAAACGAAAATTCTTGAAAAATTTACACATCTGTACACACGTTGAAATAATCAATGACGTAATTTTTTATCTTACATAATTCATTACATAATACTGAACTAAAAGGAAAAAAAAAATCCCAAAAAAAAAAAAGAAAAATTTGTATACTATTATGACCCCGTCTATTAATTTGTGATTATTGTGTTGTGTTGTTTTCTAAAAAAAGATTGTCTTTTATTAATAGTATAAAGATATATAATAGAAATATATAATAGAAATATAATAGAAATATATATAAATATATATAAATATATATATAAATAAATAAATACAATGTCACAAGAGTTTACAAGAACACAAATTTTTGGTACAGTTTTTGAAACTACATCAAGGTACTCAGATTTAAATCCAGTTGGTATGGGTGCATTTGGTTTAGTTTGTTCAGCCAAGGATAAATTAACAAATCAAAATGTAGCAATTAAAAAAGTTATGAAACCTTTTTCAACTGCAGTTTTAGCTAAAAGAACATATAGAGAATTAAAATTATTAAATCATTTGAGACATGAAAATTTAATATCATTAGATGATATTTTTTTATCTCCATTGGAAGATATTTATTTTGTTACTGAATTACAAGGTACAGATTTACATAGATTATTAACTTCAAGACCATTAGAAAAACAATTTATTCAATATTTCTTATATCAAATTTTAAGAGGTTTAAAATATGTTCATTCAGCAGGTGTTATTCATAGAGATTTAAAGCCAAGTAATATATTAATTAATGAAAATTGTGATTTAAAAATTTGTGATTTTGGTTTGGCAAGAATTCAAGATCCACAAATGACAGGTTATGTTTCAACTCGTTATTATAGAGCACCTGAAATTATGTTAACTTGGCAAAAATATGATACAGAAGTTGATATTTGGTCAGTAGGTTGTATATTTGCAGAAATGATTGAATGTAAACCTTTATTCCCTGGTAAAGATCATGTTCATCAATTTTCTATTATAACAGAATTATTAGGTTCACCTCCAACAGATGTTATTGATACAATTTGTTCAGAAAATACACTAAGATTTGTTCAATCATTACCACATAGAGAACCTGTTCCATTAACAGAACGTTTTAAAGGTACAGAACCTGATGCTATTGATTTATTAGCTAAAATGTTGATATTTGATCCTCGTAAAAGAGTTACAGCAGAACAAGCTTTAGAACATCCATATTTAGCTCCTTATCATGATCCTTCAGATGAACCTTTTGCTGAAGAAAAATTCGATTGGAGTTTTAATGATGCAGATTTACCAGTTGATACTTGGAGAATTATGATGTATTCTGAAATTTTAGATTTCCATGAAATTGAAGGTTCAGAAGCTTTAAATAATAATAATTCTCAAGCTGAACAGTATGAAAATGGTTTAATACAACAACAATCCTCTCAACAACCTACAAATTCAAATAATGCACCAGATGCTCAAAATAGTGGTACAATTGCCTAATATTATTTTCCTCCCTCCCCGTCTTACTTCAAATCGCATCTATTTAACAGTTATCCCGCTATTTTTTTTTTTTTGAAATTTTCTTTATATCTATATTCCTATTGTCTTTGTTGATGTCATTGTGGTTGTTATCTCTTTGCTTCTCATTTAATGAATACAATTGTTAGAATTCTATATTCTAGTTATTTTCTTGATGGAAATAACTATTTATTGATTGTCTATCCTTTTTGCCTACTCTTTTCTAAATTTTCCTTTTTTTTCCATTTTAATTCTTTTTTTTTTTTGTTCCCTCTTTCAAGTTTTGTCCTTCGTTGAACTTGCCCCTACATTTTTATCGCTTCTCATATCATCATTATGGTTGTGTTTCAAAAAAATTAATAATTTTTGTGCTTGTATGTGTATTGTCGTTGTCGTTGTTGTTGTGATGTTAATGTTGTACTCTTCTCTTTTTTTGTCCTCTTGTCTTTTTAATTCTACTTGTTTCCGTTATATATCTGATATTTTTTTTTCTTTTACGATTTACAAATTTCTTGCATGTTATATCCTTGAGTCTTTTTTAACTCATTTACCTTGAGACGAATTATGAGTGGGGAAAGTTTAAAAAAGATTAAAGAAAAATAATAATAATAAAAAGATTAACTATATTTATTAAATAAAAACCCAAAATTGGGTAACGGCGTACACACTATCTTCTTCTTAGAAATAGATCATCGATAGTATTTTTACCCCCACTAATGCTTGAATTATATATAAGTTTCTCTTCCATAAATTTATTCTTGAATGCTTCAAACAGTTCTCTAGATTCGCTAAAAAACTCTCTCTTATCATTTGCGTTTGAGTTTTCTCTTATTCTAGAACCTCCATTATTACCTAATGAATTTAGTGAATTATTCACATTGCCACTACCGTTAACTTTGTCGATAGAATTGATACTTGAATTATCAAATTGTTCAAAGAATTTTCTTGAGTAAACAAAGATAAACTTTTCCATATCAGATATGTCAATAGTAAACTCTGAGTTCTCACTGGATTCTTGCTGTTCCTCTTGATGTTGTTGTAACTGCTGTTGTCTATACTGTTGTAATTGTTGCTGTTGCGATGGTGGTGGTGTCAAACTATGTTGTTGCTGTTGTTGTTGTTGCTGTTGTATCAATAAATGTTGTTGCTGTATCTGGCTGTATAATTGATCGTGTATATTTGTACTACTTGACACAGCATCAGGATTAGTTTCATCGGCATTTCTAGTAGCTGTAGAATTGCCAGATCCAATTGTTTGTTTCTGTTGCGGGGTTGTATTTGAAGATGTAATATTTCTTAAGTTGTACCTATTAACTTGATTATCAGCAGTTAGATAAGAAGGTATCTGCATTTGGAATGGATTGGATATAGCAGAATGTAATCCAGGAATTAAAGAGCTCGCTGTATTCATAATATGTCCTGGTTGGGTCGATTGTGATTGTGATTGTGATCTATCCGTACTTGAATTAGCATCCTGGTTATCCGAATGTAGCAATGTTTGAGATTCTCCATCTTGCTGTCTTTGTTGTTGGTGTTGTTGAGAAGTTTGTGATTGAGGCTGTTGTGATTGCTGTGATTGTGATGGTTGCTGGCGTGGCTGTGATGGTTGTTGTTGTTGTTGCTGCTGCTGTTGTTGTTGTTGTTGTTGTTGTTGTTTCTGTTGCGAGTTTGAATTTGTAGAAGCGGATGTAGCGAGAAATTCTTGCGTCTGTGTAGAGGATGAGCCTAATCTTCTAAACTGTGATGGATCTCTTCCTCCAGATACTGTACTGTTGACTGACTGTCCAACATCAAATGGTGGAATTTGTTGTTGAGATTCATTGTCGTTAGATGCGTGTTGTTGCTGCTGTTGTTGTTGTTGGTGATCATGATCCAGTAAATGGAAATCGCCGACTGATCTACTGTTAGATTGAGAATCATTAATTTCGTGTTGTTGTCTAGTATTACTGAAATTCGAAAATTGATAACCTGTACTTTGATAGTTATAGTCTATATTCAGAGAGACATCATGACCTGCATTATTGGGTGGGATTGAATCGGTATTTGGTAAATCATTACCAATTGAAATTGGTACTATAGCTGAAGTTTCAAATCTCCCATTCTTTATGAATTTTTTCGTAAGTCCATGTCTTCTCTTAAAAGTGGCTAACCAACCATGACTAAAAGTTTTAATTCTTTTAGGATCTTGAACTCCATATTTCTTTGCAAATTTAACCCAATATTCCCTTAAGATTGGTTCATTCAATGGTAAATTTGCAGCTATTCTTTGAGATACAACATCATGCATTGCTTTATTTATATCTCCATATCTATAAGTAACTTTACGCTTCTTAGATCTTAATGCTTGACCAGTGGCCGTATCAACTTGACCACTTTCTTGATATCTCTCTCTTAAGTCAGGTTCATGTTTGACCCATTCACTGAAACTTGAAGTTGAAATTGAAAATTTATCTCTGAAATATTGAACTGTTTCAAATTGAGTCTTTTTAGAACGATGATAGTAATCGAGCATTAATATCTTTTGTTCCAAGTTAGCTCTAGGCGGTTTAACTTGTGTCATCTTGAAGTATTGGGACGTGGCACTACTCAATTCAAACTAATATATATATATATATATATATATTTGAGGTATTATAAATAGGTAAATAAATAAATAAATAAACAAAAATTCCGGATAATAATAAAAACAAGGTTGTGTAATCAACAAAAAAGATTCTGATTTGTGAGATTTTTAAAAATATATGATTATGTAATTAAATATAATTTTATAGTGTGTATTTTTAGGAAAGGTGTCTTTGTAATTGGGAATCATGAATGAATTTTCAATTTCAACAGATAACGGATATTAATTACTTAAAGTGTAATTTATAAATAGCAAAATAGTATCAAAAAAAAACATTTGAATTTAGGTAAAATAGTATAAGTGAATGAAGAAAGGCAAAGAAAAGAGATAATAACAAACTAATAATAAATAAAAAAAACAGTTAGTTGGGGAAAAGTGGGTAAACAGGATATATTATAAACAACTTTTTTCGAGCTTTCAACAGATAAAAGTAAAAACTTCTCAAAATTTAATGAGAACCAGCACCTCTACTAACTCTTTCTAAGACAGATTCGAAAGCAACTTCACTGAAATCGGTACCTTGAATATCGGTAGAGACACCATTTAAAGCTCTTCTTAAAGCATCTTTTGAAGAAGCGTAAAGCATCTTAGCTCTAACATTAGCGGTATCTGGAGACCATTGGTAGAAAACAATCTTGGATCTCTTACCTTCACCATTACCAATTTCGTATTCGAAATCAAAGATGGCATATTTACAATCATTTTCTGGTAATTCTTCTAAGAAATCATCGTATGAACCTTCAGCTGAAGTTTTAGCAACAACAATTTCGGTCTTGGTATCATTTAATTGATAAATGATATATTTGTACTTCTTACCTAATTTTAAGTCATTGAAAGCTTTTAAAGCTTCATCTGAAACGGCAACACTAGTAATAATGGTTAGTATGGAGAATACAAGATTGATGATTAAAAAAAAAAATTCTAAAAAACATACCCTGATCTGGACTATATCATTTGTAAAGATTGTAACTTATAACACCCTTATCTCTCTCTCTCTCCAAGATGAAGAAAAAAAAAAGTAAAGGTTCAAGTAAGAAAATAATTGTTAGTATATAATAATTTGAAAATGATCGACCCAATCCAAATGAAACAGAAGTTACAAAACGACACGTGTAACAAGGTATAGCAATTGTAATTGTAATTGTAATGATACAGAGTGGAAGTAACTATAGTAGTAATAGCAATAACAAAATGGTATCACTATACCATATTGTACTTTGAGAAGAGAAAAAAAAACCCCCCCCTTGTCCAACATATCAGATGATGCAATGTGTACATATGGAAAACAAAAACAATATATATGGGATATATACAACCCCAACTCATAGAGTCAACATACCATTATATGTATAGTTATAGTTAATTAATTAACAATATTCAATTGAAGTATATATATAATGTAAAAAAATGGTTAAAAAATATATATATAAACTACTACAGAAATATATAAATAGTAAGTACCATTTTGCAAACTAATTGACAAGCACATAACAAATCAAAACAAAATACTCTCTCAATTCTCACTTCCCTCTCATATAATTTAATTATTATTTAACAATTTTTGTTTTGTTTCGATTCTTCTTCCCCCAGGGGAACTTAACCACTTTTATTTTTGTTATGTAATGTCTTATGTAAGGTATTTCTTATATCTGTCATTTATTATGTAATCATCAATTGTCGTTCTTATCCTCTATTTATATAATATGTTTTGTTTTGATGATTTGTTTGATACAAGAGTACTGTTTTGCTTCTTGTATACAAATTATATCGATGTTGAATAATAATGGCATCTGTGTTAAATGATTCTTTAAATACGCGGCTTCTTTTCATAGAGTCAAAATTAAATGGTATTTCGGTAGATTTACCTATTTTAAATCAGTTACAGTTACAACTATCAAAGTTTAAAGATTTGATAAATCAAGATAAATTTATAAGTTTCAATAGGCTGTTGGGTAATTTGAATCAAATTGGTATATTCAATGAACTTCCAATAGGCAATAATCCTCATGGGGAAGGTATAGTAGAGAATTCTTCTTTAACCGATAAGGATAAGAGATTGATTGTTGAGTTGAATCTATCAAAATTGGCTTCATACTTGGTTACATTCGATGAACTTTTAAGCAATATTGATAGATTGAATAGATTTGAGAGTGATTATACACAAAAATTGAATTTATTGAAATTGAATGCGGTGTCAAGTCCTCAGTATGATACGATACTGAGAAATTTTCAAGTTTTAAAGTTGAATTACAATAGCTCAATAATAAGGTCAATTAAATGTTTGGAGAGTAATATGATTTTAATATATGAACAGAATAAGTTTTATTCAGTTGTACAAGAGAAATTACTAATTCTACAAGAAAAAATTAACTTAAATAAACAGCGTTAGTTTAAATATATATCTATATACAGGTTATTTCATATCGGTTATAGTACCACATCCTAATACACGATTCTCATCATATAGTACTAAATTTTGTCCAGGTGCTATGCCAAACACTTTTTCATCCAGTTTGAAAAGCAATTCACCCTTTTCATTTATCTCACTATTAATGTACTCAATTTTATCAGGTTTTTGTAATGATCTAAATTGAATAGTTAATTGTTTCTTTTCATTTGAGATTTTTTCAAAATTTAATGATTCGTTCATCCATGTCCAATCACTAACATAGATTGAATCTTTATTAAAAGCTTCGTAGTCTCCCTTTTTAGATATAATTAACTCGTTAGTTTCGTAATTTTTGGAACTTATTTGCCAGACACCTTTGTAATTTGGATCTCCTTGAGGCATTGAAATACGTGATTTTTGTCCAATTGTACCATGCCATAATCCATTATGCTTCCCCCATATTTTACCATCTTTGGTAACTATATTACCAGGATTAGGTTCAATAAATTCATTTAAAAAATCGTTAAATTTACCAATTTGGGAAACAAAACATAAACCTTGTGAATCAGGCTTATCCTTTGTTAATAAATTATACTCTTTGGCAATTTCTCTAATCTCTGGTTTGGTATAGTGTCCTATTGGCATTAATAATTTACTCATAACTTTTTCAGGAATTTGACTCAAATAGTATGATTGATCTTTAGCCATAAAATCAGATCTATGTAAATGATACTCTCCAGATTCGGTATGCTTTAATATCTTGGAGTAGTGTCCTGTAACTAACCACCAGTTATCTTCTCTATCTTTAAATTTTTCATTCAAATGTTCAATCATCTTACCAAATTTAACATACTTATTACATCCTACATCTGGATTCGGAGTTAAACCTTTCTTGTACATTTCTAACATTGGAACGAAAACATTTTCCCAGTATTCTTTCTCAAAATTAACTCTTTCACATGGGATACCAATCTGTTGCGCAGTCTCTTGAACTTGTTCCCAATCTTTTTCAACGGTACATTTTTTAGCACCTCCAATGGTATCTGGTGACCAATTAGCCATAAATATACCTTTCACATTTGGATATAGCTTGGAATACATTAAAGCAGTCACTGAAGAGTCAACTCCAGATGACATGGATACTATTATCTCATCGTTTAGAGCAGGTCTAGGTTGTGTATAACCTTCTGGTTCATTGAATCTGAGTAGATTAGAATATTGAGATGATGAATTAAATCTAATACTCAAGCAATTTTTAACGATATTCTTCCTGCTAGGAAGGCAAACATATCGACTACTTGTACCAAACATGTTGTTTTTTTAGATGATCTTTAAACCTAGTGCAGTAATCTTACAGAAATCAAACCATGAAAACACCTAGTTTGTTAAACATTTAAAGATAAAAAATCAAACGGTGTTTAACATGAAAAGTTTCATTTTGCCCAGCCCTGAATTTTTTTTTTTTTCTTCCTTTCACAAAAAAGAAATTTTTCCAATTTGTAAAATGGAAAAGGGAAAGTTGTACGTACCATTTAACTGTTGATGTGACAGGTATATGATTACTAGTAGGTTTGATTGCTAGTTACACTCTTTCAGATAATGATACCTCTTGTATTATTCTAACTTTATACTGTACTTTTAGTGTAGTGGTGACTCGTTTCATTAAAAATTAAAATCCTCTTTTGGATTTCCTCCTTGCATCTCATCTTCTAATCATCAAAACATTACTAAGAGCACCAATATACATACTTGATCTAGCTTCAATACGGATAGAGTAGTATCCGCTTTCAAGTAATATGCGATGTACAAATCTAAAGTGATTGAAATCATTGGGTAAATTCCAGGGCTTGGGGGAAGATAGACTCCGTAGATATAACCGATCTAGCCTATTTGTACCTCTATAGTTTGTAATTGTCGTACTTTTAGTTTGTTGACATTAATATTATAATCATTCGAGAAAAGGTACCCTTAATTCAAGCTTTGGTGCCTATCTGAAAATTCTAACCCAGCATAAAAAAAATTAATTTCAGCATCATTCTCTTACAATTTAGGCATGACAAAAACTATATATGCAAATTTAGCTATTATAAGATTCGAAATTTACAAAATTTATAAATATTTTCCAAACATTAAAACAAAGGCTACATATGAAAAGAATAAACATAAGTAGACAGCATAGTAAAAATTAGAGAAACCTGAGATTTAATGAAAAATATAACGAAAATCCACCTATTACTAAGAGAAGGGATATAATTGTGGTGTAGAAAGTTTTCCGAATTGGGTGCATTAGCTCAGAGGTCAAGAGCATCGTGCTTATAGTCGTACAGTAACGTTTATACTAATGTCACACACACATTGTTTCTCACGAAGCAACGCGATGGTCACGGGTTCAAACCCCGTATGCACCAATATTCCAATTTTTTTTTAGTTTTCAAAATTCTCACTTTCTTGAGATTTCAGCTGTACAAGTTAGTTGACGTGGTCAATTTGCTTCTCTGTGCACCAGCAGGGGACACAGAAAGCTGTCGCAGGCATTTTATACGGTACTGTAATCGGGAGACCCACCTCAGAGATGTAGGCCTTGAGCGGTTTCTTCTAATTGGGTGCATTAGCTCAGAGGTCAAGAGCATCGTGCTTATAGTCGTACAGTAACGTTTATACTAATGTCACACACACATTGTTTCTAACGAAGCAACGCGATGGTCACGGGTTCAAACCCCGTATGCACCAAATTTCCAAGTTTTTTTAATTTTTAAAATTTTCATCTTAAAAATTTTCATCTTTCCTTTTTCCTATTTTTCCCTTTGATATGATAGTATAAAGAAGTGGTAATTATACTATAGTATTTAATAGTATACCATAAGAAAGTGGCATTATAGAGGCTCACTTTTTTTTGTACCTTGACAGCTTTCAAATTTGGTTTCAAAGTAGCAGAGAGGCTGTAAATGAGGATTGTATTATAAAACTTCTGTAGATTATTTATCGCTAGTTTCTTATATGAATAAATGTAATATCTCTTTGATTAAGCCCCACACATAGCAAACTGAATTAGAGTGTTACTTCATGTATATATATATATAGCATTCAAAGAGGATACCGAATGAAGTAAAATCTGATAATTCTATAAGGCGCTGTGTTATAGGAGTAGAGATATATATCTAGACATGACTTAGTCTATTCAGTGGTAAATAATGCTCAGGTTTCAACAGTGTATTCAGTTATACATCTGTTGGGCAACAGTATATACAAGACACACACCTGTACTGTTGCGTATAAAGAAGGGGAAAAAGGAAAACGACAAAAAACAAAAAATTGATAGTCTAAAATGATAATAAATTATTTTTTCCCAAATCCGAAAAAGGAAGGGGATAAATACTGAATATAGGGGGATATTAATTTATCCTAAATTCTAATAAAAATTTACAAAAATTTACAATAATGTTGAATAACATATTGAAATATATTACAGCTTCATTGTAGATATAAAAAAAACAAATAAAATTGAAATTTATTATTATTATGTTTTGACAAGTTTTAACTATAAATATTTAAGAATTTTAACAAAGTAACCTAACCCAATTGATTTAAGCTTCAGCTAATTCTCTTAAACGTCTGATAGTTGATCTGATGGTAGCAGCAGCAGCAGTTGAGACAGTGTAAGCACCACCTGCAACGGTCTTGTTACAAGACTTACAGTTCCAGATACCAGTAGAAGATCTCTTAACAGACTTCTTACCACAGAATGAACAGTCGTATCTAGCGTGTTGTTGAACTTCTAATTTCTTACATTGTCTTCTTAAGGATGAACCATATCTGACACCGTACTTACCGGTAATACCGACCTTCTTAGTTCTCTTGGACCTATAATAATAATAAAATAATTTATGTTAGTATAATAGTTTTTAAATAACTTGGGTATTTAGATAATAAGATGATAATTTGAAACTGATAGATAGAAATGTCATGATGCTGTGTATATAACAAGAGTACTGTGAATAATGTATATATATCTCTCAATGTACTAAGATCATAAATCAATTCTCATATTGAAAAGAGAAAAAAGAATTCACTAATGTTCATTTAGAGTCATACATCCCATTGATATATGTATATTGAATAGTATGTTGTTATTTTATATAAAGATAGCACAGTCAAATGACTATATGAGCTATATTGGATCTCTCTTGTTCTTGTATAGGTTTTATTTACAAAGCTCAAACTTCCTATTATCCATATAAGGTGTGCTATTTGAATATTGTAATACTGTAATGCTTAATAATAGTAATAGTAATGGTAATATTGAATAATAAAATATAATAATAATGGTATAGTAATTCAACTGAATATAATATGCTGTTTTGTCTGTTATTGAAAATTCTCATGTTAAATTTTTCACACCAAATTACATTCTCTTCAAACAATTCAATCTATTCAACTCTTGTTTCAAATTAAACTCTTATTTCAATTCTGTTTAATCACATACATTTTGTATAATTATATATTAGTTTATACTAGGTTAATAGAAGATTTTAATAAAATAATTATTAATTTGAAAAAGACTAATAAATTACAAAAATATACTACAATTACTTTTAATCAAAAAGAGAAAGCTAAAACTTTCCACAGTGTAAAGGTCAAAGATGAGAGAGTGAGGGAGGTGAACCTCCTTTGCTAATAGAAATTGTTAGAGATTACATCTTCCCGCAGTGAGAGAATAGAAAATTCCCGGTAAAAGAGAAAAAACTTCCCCTCCTCCAGTCTCTTTCTTTCCCTCTCTCTCTCTCTCCCGCTCTCCGTGTGTGCCTCTGTGAGAGAATGAAAATGGAAATGAATATCCTCCCGGTGTCTCTCCTCCCATTACTTCGCCCTCCACCTACTAAGCCTACTGTATATCGATCAAGCAACTCACCGGGAAGTGTACAGTAAATGACGGGTGTTAATAGTAAACAGCAGCCGTTTCTTTGGTATTCATTCTCCTTAGTTGTCCTCTCACTCACTCTCTCTATGAGATTTCAACAACGTTGGAGCGCAAGACGAAAAAAATTTTTAAAAAAAAATTCTGAAAATTTTTTCCAATTTTAGTAAATCTAGTTTGTAATGGTGCGAGGTGTTTAATATAATCCATTTCGAGGGTTAGAGAGACCTAACATAAAATCACGTGAGTCAGAAATGTTTATGTAATATTTTGCTAAAATTTAAAAAGAAACGCATAAAATGCCCGTGCCACACAAATATTTGTATGATTACATAAGGCAACTATATTATTGTACATTTTACATACAAATTACTAGCCACAGTTTACAATATTTAATTGAAGGCGTAGAAAAGTTAAAAAAATTAAAAAAAAAAAAAAAAGCACAAAAAAAGGAATATTGAAAGTGAAGGAGAGATAATTCAAAGTTTGATATCATATTTAACAATAATAAATTGGATGAATTGGATATAAATATTGTAGTTTTTTCACTAAGATATATTGACAATTAAAATAACTGAATTTGTTTTAATATATATAAAATGGATAAAGATGATGATTTCCTGTATGGTTCAGATGACCAAAAAGATGAACAACAGACAAATACAGTTATAGAGTCTAAAGATGGTGATGATTTGAAGCAATCATCTGAAGAATCAAATAGTAATGAATCCAATGAAAAGACCGAACAGGAAGCTGGAGAAGAAGGTGAAGAATCAAGTGAGTATGAATCTGATAGTGATTCTGATGTTGAATTTATAATAGGTTCAACCGAATCAAAAGTAACCGAACAAGAGAAAAGTCAAGATACAGATACAGCCCAAAGTACAACGACTCAACAAACTGTACCAATACTTACAGAATCAAATGGATTAGATATCAATAAGATTGGAGAATATCAAGATATTCCAGTGACTCAATTAGCATTGGATGAATTAAAGGAAAAACCATGGAGACTTCCAGGTGCTGATTTATCAGATTATTTTAATTTTGGATTTGATGAAATATCATGGTTGGCATACTGTTCAAAACAAGATAAATTACGCGCAGAATTCAATCCAACTAAAGTTATAACGGAATTAATTTCAAATGGTAGTATTCCAGCAAGTTTAACTGCTGTTATATCTTCAGGTGTTGCTGCCGGAGTGGGGAATCCTTCAAATAATCCAAATATGCCAATTCCACCTGCTTTCATGATGAATCCAATGGGGATGCCTTTCATGCCAGGTATGCCAGGTATGCCTAATATGTTCCCAAATCAAATAAATCAATCCGCTACATCTAACAATACTCAAAGTAATAATAATACCAACAATAATAATCCCAATAACAACAACAACACCACTACCAATAGAACTGCAGATACTATTTCGCCACAATTCACAATACCTGGTTCAAACATGAATATCTCAAGTTTACCTAAATTACCATCTAGACCACCATCTAACTCGCTAACCCCTGAACCGCAATCAACTAAAGTTTTACCAACTTTACCAAATATTCGTGATCAAAGAGATCAAAATGACAGAGATTCTGAAATTGGAATCAAAGGGAAAGGAAATAATTACAGAGAAAGAGATAATTCAAATAAGACTAGAAAAAGACCTGTCAGACAATAAGTTTCCAAAATTGAAAGATAGTTTGTTGAAATTCATATATTTTTGTTGTCTTGAAATTAGAAAAATTCCAAGTAATTGTATATTAAATGTATGACCTTAAGTTTTCATTTGTAATATTGACTATTCACTTAGCATTAAATTTGTATATTATTAAAATTTGTTTCATTCCCCCTTTTTTTTTCTCTCTTTTTCTTTTTTTTTAATATTAATCCAAGACTAAATATTAATTTTAAGTTTATTTATCTGTAGATGGAAAGCATTATATACTACAATTAAGAATTACAAGTTTCAAAAGGTCAAATTATGAGGCATTAGCTTAAAATTCATACAAAAGCAAAAAACAGGACACAAAAAAAAAAACGATACATAAAATGAATGAAATGAGATAAAAAGATTGGTGGGGTAACCACATGATTGAATACTATGATAAAAAAAAGACAGAAAAAGAAGGAAAATACACTAAAATAACATTAAATTTGAACTCCAATAATAAATAACAAGAAAATAAAAAACAAAGACGCACATCCCCTATTTGAATAATAATGGATCTTCACCACTAGCAACATTACATTGATGCATTAATCTCTTTTGTTCTGGTTCAAATTCACCAGTAACCGAGTGAATGACACCTCTGTTATGGAAGATACATAAATCACCCTTATTCCAACCGTGACAGTAAATGTGTTGAGGAGAGATAGCTGGTCTCATTAAACCGTGAACAATATTTCTAGCTTCTTCAAGTTCGGCGATAACTTCACCAGTAGTAGTGTTAACTAATTGGTAAACACAACAACCGTGAACTTGTAAATGTGGGTTCTTTGTTTCTGGGTTAGTCCAAACTAAAGGTAGTCTCTTAATTTTAGCATCTTCCCATGCTGGTAATTGATCTAGTGGAATTTCCTTTGGTGGAGTTTCAGATTCAATTGTTAAACCATCAGATGTAGCTTTACAATTGTTAATGTACATATATGGATGTGGAGCATAAACAACTGTAGTGTTTAAAGCAAATTGTTTTTGTTCATCTGATAATAAGTCAAATGCTATTTTACCAGACGCAAATGCGGTGGCACCTTTAACAATTTCAATTGATTCTTTAGTATCTTCATAGATTATAGTTTGCTTTTCATTATTTGATGGAACAACTAAACCTAATAAAGTTGTAACAACTGGTGGTGCTAATTCGTATAAAGCAGCATCTATGTGCCATCTATAGAATCTAGTTTGATTCTTAGCAACTTCTTCCTTTGATAAGATATCTTTATGGAAGTGGAAATGAGTTGGATGTTCTAAAGTGAAAGCCTTCATACCTTCATGACCTTCTTCAAAAGAACCATTACCAACCATCATAACTTCAGGTCTTCTTGGAACTGATTTACCATCTTTAGCCAAGATTGATTTTGAAGAGTGGAAGATCTTTTCATCGTGACCATAACTTGTACCCGTAGTTGGATCAAATCTAATTGTTAATGAATGTTGAGACTCTGGTGATAATTTTTCTTGTTCTGGAACAACTAAAACAGAGTATGTTAATAAAGCGGTACGTAATTTTGCGAAATCTTCTTCATTTAAAGCGGATGGATCTGAAGTATAGCTTGGCATTTGAACTTTAGCACCAAA
Organism: Ogataea piceae; assembly: GCA_030567815.1. Classification (NCBI taxonomy): domain Eukaryota; kingdom Fungi; phylum Ascomycota; class Pichiomycetes; order Pichiales; family Pichiaceae; genus Ogataea; species Ogataea piceae. The sequence continues at coordinate 320,261 of JAJLSX010000003.1, read as the reverse complement.
TGGTTTACCTTCTAATGGTAAAATTTGTAATCCTGTAGAGACTGGCATTGTATATAATTTTGTATATTATTGTTTGTTGTTTATATTTTATCTATATTAATAAATAATAAGAAATCAGAAACAAAAAAAAGTTCAAAAGGAATTTAAAGTAAAACAATTGTAGAAAAATAAAACAATAATAGAGAATTATAACTCTATTTATATAGATCAAAAGTTGCTCATCTGACTAAACCCATTAATGGTCAACTGAGGTAATATATCGATAGCTGTTTAATTGAGATTCGGTGCAGACAGTGTATAGCAAACTAGTACTCTACGTAGCATGGGCCAACTTGTTAATAATCAGAAAAGATGTAATGAAACGGTTACGTTTGATAAGACAAAATTGCCTAATTAAGAAAAACATTTTTTACCGGAGGCACCGTTGAAATGCTTTCCCTTTGGTGAACCAATGGTTTTACATAATAAATTACATAATATCACATCAGATCTGAATGTGATTTGCCACAGATATATGCAATAACTACGCCACTCCCATAATAAACCAAATTACGTAATACAAATTGCTCCGGCGGGCCTGATTTTTGAACAAATTTTTATGTGATGCGTACAGATTTAATTACTTTTTTGCCGGGTGCGAGTTCTCTTAAAATAAAAAAAATTGCCCGGTGGGAGTCCGAAATGCCCGTGTTGATCATGGGAAGTTCGGGAATATTCATCTCATCTCAATTTGAGCCTTAAGCGCTGACAGGGACACCGAGATTTCCCTATTCGGGACTTTCCGTAAGCATAAGATGAGTTATACGGAATAAACCAGATAATTATTTATAGCCAGTGCCATATTTAATATATTATCCATTGATTTGCTGTACAGATCATAGAATAGTTCGTATATCTATTGTTTGTGAATCTTGCTATCTGATTCTGTGAATTCATTATTCATTTCTCGCCGTTTTTTTATATTTTGTTTCTTGATTCCCGGTATTTGAGTTTCTCTAGCTACGTCATTAAAATCAGACCATGTATAGGATTAACACTATTATTGATCTGTAAATTATATATATTTGATTTCGGATATCCATATCAATCAATTAATACTTAGATTAATTACTAAATACGGTTTATATTGGCTACCTTACTAACTACAGTTTTTGTTTTTTTTTTCAAAAATAACAGCAAATAAAATAAAATTAAAGTAAATATAACATAAAATACAAGTTAATAAAAATGTACAACTAAATTATAGAGGAAAGTTAAATAGTTCCATTTCCTACAACAAAAAAAAAACTCACAAAAACACACACAACCCACCTAAACTTGTGATAATCTACCTTCCTTTTCTAACATTAAAGTAACCCATGGTTGTCTTCTAAAGTTATTTTGTAAAACCACATCTTCTAATATTTCAACCCACTTTGCCTTTTCTTCTTTACTATCACATCCAAAATCAATTGTTTCACCATTGACAAATCTTAATTTGAAGGCATCATTTAAGATTAAAGTTTCACTAAACATTCTTAAACCTGACTTTGATTTCATATTTGAAGATTTAATATCTGACAATTGACTATCACTTTCCTCTTGTCTATATTGTGCTTTACCAGGATAAATAACTTCAATAACTCTTTTCAAGTTTATCTTAGCCTTCATCTTCTTTGAAGTTTCGTTGAATGCCATCAAATCATATCCTGATAATTTATATAAACGTCTTGTCCATAATTGTAAATCACCACCTTCTTGATACATATATCCTTCATGTTTCAAATCAAGTAATGTTTTAATTTGTTTCAACTGTTCTTCTGAGTTTTTAATACTGATAGGAAGAACTTCAAATTCTGATGTTCTTGGAATAAATAACATGTTGAAATCAATTGAACACATCTTGTATGGTAATGCTTGATTAACTTTACCAGATATAGTATCAATATAAGTTTTCCATTCATTTATACCTTCAACTTTTATAATTTTGGCCTTACCTGTAATTGAATCTTTATAATCATCAAATTTTAGATGGAATTTAGCAAATGATCCATCAGGTGCTAATAAACTTGATAATGGATCATTATCAGCTGGTTTACTAACATATTTTGTAGTAGTTAAAATATCTTTGACGCCAAAACATCTAGCAACAACATTTTTAGACTTAACCTTCTTCTTTTCGTGAACTTCAATTAAACGGGCTTTTGGTTTATCATACTTCATCTTTAATGTAATCATAATGTCTAAATAATCTTCAACAACCAGTTCAAATTCTTTGTTTATTGGAATTAATTCCATTGAATGTATGTTGAAATAATCAGTGGTCAAACAGTGAATACCGTTATCCAGCACCACTTGGAACTTTGCATTTCTTGAAGAAAGATCTGGTAATTTGACATCTTTCAATGCCATTATTCTCAAAAAGTAACGACCTTGTTCACCATTGACCAATTTGACAGGTGCTGAAACTTTTAAAATCGTTTCTGCTTGTTTTGTTTCTTCACCTCCATTTTCGGTAATTGAAACTGAGTTTAATCTCTTTTCATCAGTTGGTGCTAATGGTTGTAATTTGACAGGACTTAAAGGTCTTTGTATAGAATCACCATCTCTTAGAATATCTCTCTTAGGTTGTGGAACAACACCAATGTACTTTGATGTATTCATTGAAACATCTGGATTTTTGGTCTCTTCAACAGAATCTGAGATAACACTATTGTTGCTAAACATATCATTTTCATCATCATTGACAGTACCAATAACGGCTGATTTAGGTTCTAAGTTCAAGATACCTAAGCCAGTTGGGATACCAAGTTCAGGAACTAATGATGAAGCTCTATCATCATAAAGACTAAACACACTTCTGGATTCATTATTGGTGTTGATTTTCATCATTTGACCTTGTTGTTCCATATGGCCTATGCTATCTTCCAAGACAAATTTGCTATTTGCTTTCTTGATTTGGAATTCATCACTTGCCATTCTTTTGTGAATCATGAATTTTTCCATTTCGTCGACTGAAAGTTGAGGGAACTTGATATTTTCGTTATCAGTATTACCAGAGACTGTAGTCTTTGATGATAAAGTACCTCTTCTCCAAACATTACCTAATGCTTGGTTGTTGCTGTTAGTTAATTTGATATCGTTTTGATCAATTTCTTGTTCTGATTCCCAGTTATTAAGATCATCTAAGAAGGAGCCATCACTTTCTGCATCGTTAAGAAGATCAGATAGATTGGCAGAAAGGTCTGCAACCACTGAATCATTTTTGTTAACTGTGGTATCTTCTGCATCTTCAACCACTGATAAAATACTATTCTCAACAGGTGCAGTACTTTTGTTGAAAGATTTATGAGCTTCTGATAGTAGAGTACCGGTAGAGAATTGCGAGTCATCCATGGTTGATTCGTTCAGTGGATTGTTGTAAGTAACTTCACCCACAATTGACTTATCTGGAATTGATTGAGCATAGTTGATAACTCTATCCACCTTTGGTGATTTGATAATTGATGAATTATAGTTAGTGGTATTGATGGTAGAAATTGAAGTTTTGTGAGATAAGACACTGACAGATTTGTGGTGCCCTTCCTTGATAACATATTTAGACTTGATGGTTGGATCACAGATACTTTGGTATGATGAAGTAGGTCTATGCTTGACGTTTTTGAAAGATTCTTGAGTTGACCAAATTGAAATAACTTCTGTCTTTGGTGATAATTCTGAGCTTATCACTCTTTTACCCTTTGATTTCGAGCTATTGGAAGAAGTATTGGAAGTTAAAGATGTGTTTATATCAGTTGCAGATAAGTTTGCTGAGAATGAGTATGGATCATCGTCAAATTCTGAAACTTCAAGGACAAATTTATCAGCAGAGAAACTATTATTTGACACATCTGAATTTTCAATACTATCTGAGTGAGATGTGTTAACTTCAGGTGAGATCTCTTCAGTTCCTTCGATTGGTGCAACTGGTGCTTCAACATCTTCTAGTATATTAATTTGTAATTTTGGCTCCATGGTCTTATAATGTTCAACATCATCATTTGAAATGATAGTATCATCATGAGTAGTATCATGTAGACTATGATGCTCAATTGTGTTATCACTATCGTCAATATGGCTCAAATTCAAAAATTGATGTCCATTTCCAGTACTATCTTCATAACTTGAATCTCCTTCCTCAGCTGAAAGAAACTCTTGATCGTCGTTGATTGAAGTAGCATTACTTTGTAATGAAACTTGTCTCATTTTTGGAAAGTTTGATGTTTCAAAGGTATTTGAGTCAACATCTTGGTTAGAAATGGTATTTTTCAAATTTGTTGAAACAGACTTGAAGAATGTTCCCACAGTTTCGGAAAGTGAAGAAGATCTATTGTGATTTTCAGCATTTAAATCTGATTCTTCAATGGTAGCAACTGCTTTGATTTCTGCCATAGACTCATCTGCAACAGTATCCGAAGGATAAACTGATGAATTGGAAGTATCGATGGAGTCTTCAAGTAACTCTTTAACTTGACGATCACTGAAACCTCTAATACCTTCTCTAAGTTCCAAGTTATTAACTTGTTTATTAACAACTTGAGTATCTAATTTTCTATCGACTGAATTGATGCTCATAATTGATTTGATTGATCCTGATCTTGCAAGATTCAATGTTTCACCATCAGTATTTCTAATATTTGTGTCATAAGAATCTCCTAAGTTAGCAATATCATCTTCTGCCTCGGTTGTTGTCTTTTGTTTTGTTGATATAAGATCTGCCTTTCGAGATTCTCTTAATTTTTTATTGAGAAGTATATCTTTTGATTCTTTTAATTCAGCACGTTTGATATCTTCCAGATAAGAATCATGATCGTATATTAATTTAGTGGAAGGTGAGAATGATAATGTTTGTGGAGATTCACTGTAGGATAGCTTGGTATTATTATTATTATTGTTTGACACTAATAATTGAGCAGCTTTAGTGTATTCTTCTGGGTATCTAGCTTGAGTAGTTGGAGATAATGCAATTGTCTCTTCTGAGTCATCTGAAAGATTATCATCTCTTTTAGGAGACTCGAAAAGATTTAAACTACCTGGAACTTTCATATTTGGCATTGATTTAACTGAGTAATTTGAATCTGAAGCAGTAATCTTAGGTAATGGTTTACTAACGTAGTTATTATTTGAAACTTTCAATGGAACGGTATCCCAGTTAACTTCTAATAATTCGGCTTCATCTAATTCTATCTGTTCACTATCAGAGAATGCGTCACTTAAAATTTCATATTCCATAACTTTTGGAGGTGACATTTCAATGGTAACTTGTTTTCTAGGAGATTTAACTGGTGAAGCTTCTAAAATTCTTGGACCTGTCATATTTTGTTTACTTCTTAAAAGTGTCATACTATCAGATTTAAGTAATGAAGTTTCAAAAAATCCACTCTCATCAACTTCACTATCAATTGAAACGATTCTTTTCTGTTTTAAAGCTTCTGCTTCTTCCTCTTCTTGCTGAATTCTCTTCTTCAGTTGTGCCTGTAAATTTAATGGTTCAGTTATTGGAGATGAAGTAGTCTTATCGATATTTAAAGCTAAACTCTTTGAATGTAAATCTATCTCATTTAATAAATCATCAACCGATTGATTAGCCATTTTGAATAATCCACCTTCTTTTTGTAAAGTTGATTCATTATCTGTAACCATTAATGAAGTACTTTCATCTATAAGTTCACTATTATTAGCCGATTCTGTATTAACTGAAGCTTCAATATATTTATTTAATTTAATTGGAGATGAACTTGTAGAAGAGCTATCCAATAATGATACCTTTTCTTGTTCCTTCTGTATCTTCATTGTATAATATAATCAATTGAAGATTGATTAGACTAAACTAGTATAAGTTGGTATAAACGAATGTGTATACTGAAGTATGTATATAAATAAATAAAAACAAACAAACACAGAAACAGCGTAAGAAAAGAAAAATAAAGGACCAAAAGATAAAAGTGAACTAAAACGAAACAAAACAATAACAAACTGTTTTCGAGTACACTTAGTATATAAGTATCTTATATGTTTCTATAATATATCTTTGTTTACATTTAATTAATTTATTGACACACACAAAAAAAAAACAAAAAAGACGTAAATTTTTCTTTGTGCGTGAATAAACCACAAAGTATATTACCCAAGTGGGAAATGTGTAAACAAACTGTTTTACTTTTCTCCAAAATTGGTTTACGTGCGGCGTCTTCATTTTAAAATTTAAAATTTCCGTGTGGGATTAGGTAAGTGATTATATAATAAACAATTTTTAACTTTTATATTGCATTTAATTATTATGTCATCCATTTGATATTACATCAGCACTTATATAATTGATGATGTAATCTGATTTTTATTTAATTATATAATAACTTACGTAACAAATAAAAGGGTTTTCTTCCCAAAGGGGAATATATATATTTTCAGAATTTTTTTTTTAAATGAAAATTATTTAAAGGGAGAAAGCTCTTATCTATTTTTATGTAAATACCAGATAAGATATAATTGGAGATTATGCAGCTATTATATATTATTTTGTTTATTTTGATCATTTTGGATTTAATATATTGAGCCAAAAGGGGTTGTATGCTATAGTTTACTGTGAATGTGTTTATATACATACATCATTTAATATATATATAATAAATATATAGATATCTCATCGAGTCTTATATGGTTCCTTATTAGATCTTGTATATATTATGTAGTCTTCAATCTTTGATCTAAGTGATCTTGTGATCTTGTGATTCTACTCGCGTAGTTAATACTCCGGCTAAGAAGTGCATGTACCTGGTGTATATATAAGTATACGTCTGTATCAAACATATATAAGCTTTGGATGTAAGTATGATATGTACATGTACATAGATATATATATATATATATATATGTATTCAACTGGAAGTTTATTTATTACTGGGAGTGAGTGAATCACCGGAAACAAAATATTATTCAATGAAGTATGCATATTACTATATATACAGTGTGGACAGAGATGGTTGTATTAAAGGGGTATGGAGATGCAACATCAATGTATATATATGTTCTACTTAAAAATCAACGTACAATAAATTATATAAAACAACATTCGGGAAACATTTCCCCCCTCCCCCACTTTTGGGTACGTAATTTTGGGCGTTCAATTGAATGTATAATTATGTTATATAATATAATATAATATAATATAATACCTTCCAATTACTTTTAGACAGTTACTTAGTAAATAAGGATAAACATTCAACTAAATTTCCCTGTTAGAGTAGTAACATTGCATAAATTATCTTTATTCAAAAATTTCTTTGATAAGTTTATACATATACATTTTTATCTCAATACACATCATTTTTTAGTATTTAATTGTGTAAATTGAAGAGTATAGTTAATTGATATTGACATAGATAATATCTGATCATCTTAAACAAATGTGTGGAGGTTGTGTAAATAGAGTATGTATTCCTGACTCAGCCAAAGCAGCCAATGATAGCGGTAATAAATCAAATAATTTATTTCCGGTTTATTTAATTTGTCGGATATCTCTGAAATAATATCATGTTCTGTATGCATTTATATTTAATCATATGCTTACTATATATGAGCCCAACAGTATTATATATATTTACGCGTGGTGAAGTTCATTTGATCACAAGTAGTAACAGCCTATTATATAATAATAATTTAATTACTCCCCTTACTCCAGATTGATTTATTTATTTATTTGGTGTTCACCCCCTCTTCATAGAACAAACCCATGATACTCTTATATAAAATTATGTTTATATAAGAATTTATTATACATCTATTGTATATCTATTATTTAATCAATTGTGCAATTAATTGTGTAAAACTTTAACTCTTATCAAGCTCGAATCCATCCTATCATATTTCATGTGTGCTCGCTGTGTTAATCTTATCATTGAGGATGTACCTTGTAATAAATAAATTTGATTGTAGTGAGCAGATATGTAACAACTCGAGGTCTCCATGATAGACTATCGTAGTCTATAAGGACAACCTATATATACATAACTACTTAATAAATTATCTAGATTTAAGGTTTTTGCACTTCAAGTCTTGATATTTTACTACATACACTTATAGCTAGGTATTTACTGCATATCTTAAGCGTCTTCGAGATCAATTAAATTTACTTGGTAATACTGGTTATAAAATAAAATATTCTCACTTATTTCAACCTTATAACCGAGAACTTTTAAACTTTCTTTTGTTTGAAACTCTTTACGAGTGTGGAAGAAGCAATTGAATATCCCATGTTACAGGTTTAATGGAGCTGCAATATATAGTCAATTAGGAATCTAAATAATTGTAGTGTTTGAATTATTGAGTCATACATCTAGTCATTCAAAGTCTTGTATATCACTGTACATATAACTATAACATGAACCTTTAACTATATGGACTCTTGTAGGTTCAATATATGCTAACTCGTTTGCAGTTATACGACAGATTTACAGCTTGCAGGGAAGGAAGCCGGGCAGAGTTTCTATATATATATTATATAATATATATATATAAATTCTCTCAGCTAGCTATCGGATGTGTGTGACTGTAAGAGGCTCAGGCCTATTGCTTAGTAAAGAAGCATGAATAAAAAGATTGCTCTGTAGAGTAAATACAAGCGCTTCACTGAGCCGCGTAATGAATGTCCTCTATATACCTATACCTATAGCTAGCTAAACCTGACTCACAGGGCGATCAGGCTTCGTTCTGCATCGCGGTGATTAACAAAATAACTCGAGAAGACAGCACGTACAAGCAAGAGAGAGCGGTAATATCCATATAAGGCATCTAGACATCCGCGCTTCTTAAAACCATGTCAGTTTAAACATATGACTTCTATAAACTATAACCGGTAATCACTCAAACTCCCCACCCCCCACTCCCCCTTCAGGTATAGCCATAAATACCTACATTTCCCCCAGATGATTACTGAAGCCTCCCTCCTTCCCCCCCGGTAAAATTATATAATTATATATCCATATATGCATATAAATAAAGTTTCCACTCTTCCATACTAAATATTGAGTATTACACATACAAAAAAAGAAAGAAATTTTTTTCTTTTTGTTATTATAAAAATTATTTTTATTATTATTTTTATTATTATCGTTGAGTTTAAAAATTTAGAGAGTCCATATGAGAGAGAGAGAGAGAGAAAAAAAAAAAAAAAGAGTCAACTTACATCTCTTACTCATTACCAACAGTGAGATATCTCTTAGTAAAACTATAAAATTAAATTGATATCCACTTTTTATTAAAAGATAAGTAGCTTTTTAAGATTACTTTAGAGTTGTATTTTCTTTTTTTTTCTTTTTTTCCTCTTGTTTTTTTTCTTCTTTTTTCGTCAGATAAACCTCCCCTTGTTAATCTAACAAAAAGAAAGCAAAACTTCTTTTATATATACACATAAAAAAAAAAAATGCCACAAGAAATTTCAATTTTAGAACATACCGCTACTTTGTCTAAGTACTTAGACTTAGACCAACGTGGAAAAATTTTAGCTGAATACGTCTGGATTGATGGTTCAGGTGAAATGAGATCTAAGGCTAGAACTTTAAATGAAAAAATTACTGAAGTTTCTCAATTACCAGAATGGAATTTTGATGGTTCATCAACTGGTCAAGCTCCAGGTGATAACTCTGATATTTACTTAAGACCAATTGCTTTCTACCCAGATCCATTCAGAAAGGGTGATAACATTATTGTTTTAACTGAATGTTGGAACAACGATGGTACTCCAAACAAATTCAACCACAGACATGAATGTGATAAATTAATGACTGCTCATCTTGACGAACAAGTTTGGTTTGGTTTAGAACAAGAATACACTTTATTAGACCCTGTTGATGGTTACATCTATGGCTGGCCAAAGGGTGGTTTCCCAGCTCCACAAGGTCCATACTACTGTGGTGTTGGTACTAGTAAGGTTTATGCTAGAGATGTCATTGAAGCTCATTACAGAGCTTGTTTACATGCTGGTGTTACCATATCTGGTATTAATGCTGAAGTTATGCCTTCTCAATGGGAATTCCAAGTTGGTCCATGTTTAGGTATTAAGATGGGTGATGAATTATGGATGGCTAGATACTTATTAAACAGAGTTGCCGAAGAATTTGGTGTTAAGGTTACTTTCCATCCAAAACCATTAAAGGGTGACTGGAATGGTGCTGGTTGTCACACTAATGTTTCCACTGAAGCTATGAGACACCCAGGTGGTATGGCTCATATTGAAGCTGCCATTGAAAAGTTATCAAAGAGACATAAGGAACATATTGCATTATATGGTGCTGATAATGATTTAAGATTAACTGGTAGACATGAAACTGCTTCTATGGAAAACTTCTCTTATGGTGTTGCTAACAGAGGTGCTTCTGTCAGAATCCCAAGATCAGTTCAAGCTGAAGGTTACGGATACTTTGAAGATAGAAGACCAGCTTCTAACATTGATCCATACTTAGTTACAGGTATTATGGTTGAAACCATTTGTGGTTCTATTCCAGATGCTGATATGACTAAAGAATACCAAAGAGAAACTTTATAGATTATTTTTTTCGTCTTTAAGTAAATCTGTTTTTTGAAAATTTTTTATCATTTCCTTTCCTTCTGTTGAATTGGATCTCTGTGTTAATTTGTGTTTTTATTTTACCCCCTTTATATCCCTAGCAATTTAAAAAAAGCTTCGATTTTTTAATAATAGCCTATTGTGCGTTTTTTGCTTTTCTGTTCAAACTCGTGATTTAATATTTTGTTTATCATTCAGTAAGAAATGTAGAAGATATATAAAGGCATAGGCATGATAACTATGTGTTATCTCTAGAGTCTAATTACTACACTACACTACACTACACTACACTACAGCCTATCTTCACTAGGCAAAACATTCTCTATACCCCTTAGTCTTAATCACCAGCTAAATTGAGTAGTTTAAAGATCAACTAGATATAAATATATGTCAACTACATCATGAATAGTTTAATAAGACTCATTAATACAATCTCAGTTAATTATTAATTTACCCTACTCTCATGGCAGTATATGCTTTAAATTTATAAACAAAACAAAATAAAACAAATTCACTGCCTTTTGTTTTAAAGAGAGAAATTTTATTTTTATTTTATTTCATTTTTTTTTTTTTGTTTAACTTAAAAAATTTGAATTTTTTATGTTCTAGCGGTCTTTTCAATTTGTTAATTAAATATTTGTACGTTTATTGAGGTATTTTTTTTTTTTTTTTTTTTTTTTTTTTTTTGTAAAGTTTCCAGTCATCGATCTTAGCGCTTTGATCATATGAATATATATATACTAATATTAAGGAATTATAGAATGTCAATTGAGTTCTTCTATAATAATATTTGTAATATATATAGACTAAACATATTTATAGGTGTGTTATATATATATTGTATGTCTAATTGACTATGGTACACCTAGTCATGCTATAGGTATAGGATTTATTATCTACTACTAAATTTATATAAGTGCACAGCCGTTGAAAAATTATAGCTTAATATATTAAGCTATAAGTATATATATACGTACAGGGTTCTTAATTATTCAAGTATAAAACCTGTCATTGTATTTGATTAACAATTTTCCGGTATTACCATTGCCATTGTACGTTTCAATGTCTAACGTTGCAATTGTTCGCGCTAAAGATGAGTAGGTATATATAGCTTTAAATGTATATTGGTGTATAATTCTTTTCAATTGCTTATTGATTATTATTTTGAACTTTCCTTGGTTATATTTTGGGAATGGTTATTATGTACTATATATTCAATTGTCAATATAGTATATAATCATTTGAATTTGAGTGTTTTTATTTACAAAATTCAAAGTGATGACTGATTAAAGATTGGAAATTCATCTTTGAATAGTGTCATTGTTTTGGTACATATATACATATGAGGCTCGAGATTTATATGAAACGGCATTTCTATCATTAACAATGATGGAAACAACCGGAAATCAGCTATATATATATCATTTTAGTATATGATCACTTTGTTATACAGTACTAGGGAACATTTCATAGCTGATTATACATATACAATTCTTGGTTATTTGTAAGCGATAATACCCCTGGGCTCTGTTATATAATGGAGTTGGCATATAACATATATATATATATATACTCACGTACATGCATATATAAGCTCTGGGTGTAAAACGTCTATAGTCGCTTATCGACCTCTTTGGCAGATCTAGTTATATTTAACTTATATATTTACTTACCTGCACACCATCTAAGACGTTTAGTTTAAATAGAATAATTTTTAGTGTATATGCAAAATCAATTTATATATGAGGTGAGCTACATATGGTTTAATTTTTAAAAATCCCATCTGGGTATCATTGAGACTAGTGTTCAAATGGTACAACGTTACCACCATAGTCTTCATCTTCACTTTCAGAGTTATACTGTAAATCCTCATCATCTATATCCTTGAGTATAGTGTTTTGGTTTGTTGGGAGATTTGGGAGCACTTTTTTACTCAGTGGAGATCTTTGTAATTTACTTTCATCGTAATAGTTACAATCTGAATATTCAAATGTAACTTCAGTTGAATTAATCATTGAACTTTCCACCATATTAATATAGTCATCTTCTTTGTTATTATTCATCTTTGTCGCTGATTTATTGAAAAGATTTGTAAATGAATTCTTCAATTCAAACTTAGGTAGTTGGAATTGTTCTGTTTCTGATTTTGGGTTTAATTTATTTGATAAAATTTTCTTAAACATTGGAGTAGCATCACTATTATTAGATTTATCTAGTTTTAACTTTAATGTCTTGCTATTTAATTCATTGAACCATCTTTCATTCTCTTTATTGATGTTTTCAAATAAATTCTTACTCTTATTTAAAAATTCATTATTATTCAAATTAGTGGTTAAATTATTTGTAAATTCGTTTATCTTCTTGGAGAAATTAGATTCGTCTTCTTGTCTCTGAATTCCATCTTCTGTTTGATTTGACTTTATTGAAGCACCAAAATTCATTATTGATTTTTTAGATGCTAACCCTGAGGTGATATCAAGTATTGATGCTCTTTTCTTTAACTGGTCTCCTGATTTTGCACTCTTTGCTACATGTTTATTACCTCTTTGAAGCATCATATTCTTATATCTAACTTCCATTACTTTCAATTCTTCTTCGACTATAGAAAGCTCTTTTCTGAGCTCCATTGCTTTTCTTTGCTTGGATGCCAAATTAAACAATAACTCTTCATTCTCAGCATCTAATGTTTCATCTGAGGTGCTATTCTCCTCTGAAGCTGAATTATTATTATCATTATTATCATTATTATTATGAGTAGTATTGTTTATTATTGATTCGGCTTCACTATCTTTGTTGATTGGAATGTAAATAGGTAGACCTTGCTTGGCATTTTCTTCTGTTTTATTTTCAGTTAATGTCTCTGTTGATGAGTTATCTCCGAATTTGAATGAGGTCTTACGTAGTGCAAATTTTATCAAACCCGTACTCTCGCTGATAATTCTTTCCTTCATCGGTTTCTGAACTGTTGTGATATTGTTTAGTCTGTTCAATGATGATCCAGATAAAATTGAAAGCGACTGCTTTTTATTCAATCTGGATCTTGTATCTTCCTGTGTTATTGATTCCATTATAAGCAAACTGATAAGCAGGGGTATAAATTATATATAAAAGACAGATAAGAGAAAATTTAAAAAGATACAAAAAAAAGACAAAATTTAAATTGTATACTATTTAGAAATACATATAGTTTATTTAATATGTTTCCCCTGTCTGATCTGGTATATTAGATCGTATATTTACTACACATATGTATGTTACTACTAAAAACGGTATATATATAAATTTATAGTTTACTCCGTCAATTATCTGAAAAGGGAAATTTCAAAACAGAGCGAAATCTTTTAAAAGATTTAAATTTTTCATACTCAGCCATAGAATAAGCCACTGGTATAGAGATGTGGCGTGTGTATTTCTTTTTTTTTCTTTTGTTTCTCTAATTCATTTCTGTTTTGAAATGTAACCAAATTTATATTTGATAAATTGCATTATCTTAGTTCAATTGGAGATATTGGAATAAATACAGACATTCAGATCTATATATATACAATAGAGGTTTATTTCTTTATACAATGAGTGATTACGTTGGATATGTGACACAGTTCAAGAAGGCATACTTTGAACACGATGGGAAACAAATCTCATCACTAATATCATTTCTATACCATCCAGAAGTTTTATCTAAAAAGTCAAATTTTCATACATTTTTAAATTCTATCCCACCTGAGTCAATTCTTCAAATTAAAAATCAATCCAAGTGTCAACAATGGGGGACAGTTATAAGGACATACTGTTTATTGATTAAGGCATTAGTCGTTGATACTAGTTTTGAAGATGCTATTGAATATTCAATCAAATTAGTGACAGATATAATTAAAGTTTTACAACATGAAAGTAGTTGGGCATGTATACCTTTAATGACAGCATCTTCAGAGTTAAGACAGATAGTGTATACCTATATATCAATAAATGGAACGCAAACTAGATTGAAAAATGAATCTTTAACAATTGATGAAAGATTAGTTGATGTACTACAAAAGCCATTTAAATTATGTTTAACTGATAAGACAGACTCTGATTTGGCATCTAAGAAAAAATATGTTTATTTTTTCGCTAATGAATTATTCAAACTATATTTTAAATTTGAGAAATTTGAAGCTGCTAATAACTTGGCTAAAGTTTTAAGTAAAGCACAAAATTTACCTGATATTAAAACTGTCAGTAAAGTGGATTTAGTTAACTACAAATATTACAATGGTTTAATCGCTTCTATAAATAATGACCTGATATCTGCTAATTTATTACTAACGGAAGCATTAACATATTGTAAAGCTTCATGCACTAAACAACAACAATCGATATTGATCCTTTTATTACCGATTAAATTCTTCATAACTAAAAGATTACCAAGTGAGACGCTTTGGAGAAAGTTCCCACAACTCTGTATCTTTGCTAAATTATTTGAAAGTGCCAAATTGGGAGATTTAGCCACTTTTGATTCAGAGTTGGCTAAATTGAATAGATTACTACTAAAGAAAAAGATCTTTTCGGTTTATCTTCGAATGAGACCATTTGTTGAGTTAAAATTATTTAGTAAAGTGGCATCTGCTGTTAATAATCATTTACTGAACTTGAATGACGTTAAAGTAGGACTTAAGTATAGTACAGGAAGAGATTATTCACTAGATGAAATAGAATCTCGTTTGTCAAACTTGATTTACCAAGGATTAATTAAAGGATACTTGTCCCATGGGAATAGGGTACTAGTGCTAAGTAAAAAAGACGCATTTCCAAAACTTGTTTCATAGGTATATATATATATATATATATAATAAAATATAATATAGAACTAAGGTAACATAGTAAAGGTGTTTTGTATGTAATAATAATGATTTATAGATTATATAAGCTTACCCGGAGAAAAAAGAACTATATTATATAAGTAATTACCTAATGTTTTTTTAATGTTTTTTTTGGGTATTTTTTTTTTGTCATCTTTCTCTAGCCTCAATTTAATATGCTGTATCGAGTAATCAGAAGCAGCCAAAAATAAGTTTATAAAATAATTGAAGTATTCGATCTATATCAGTTTGTATAAAAAGTCTTTCATTTTAAGTTATTTATCTCATAAGTAGGATTATATTGGTTTCAATCTTATTTAGTGGGAAATGTCTGTCGAACTCCAACTTGTATGTTAGATTTATCTCAATTGTATAACTTTTGTTTCCATGATAATAGCTCTCTTAATTATCTAGTTTTTGTTTTTTGTGTCTTTTGTACTAACATTTTTTAATATTATTAAGTCTTCATTTAACCTTGAAGGTGACTATATCGTTGATATTGTTAGCAATGCCAGATCAAGAGTTTTAAACTTTGAACAATTCAAAAGGGATGGTGCATTAACATCAGATGAAGTTGAAAGTTTCCAAAAGATTCAAGATTCAAATGTTAAAGAAAGAGGTATTTTATTCTCTAAACAACCAGATTTATATGCAACTCAAACAATATCATTATTATCCAAGAACGCCAATGATTCGCTTGTTAAATTTGTTTTGGTTGCCTTAATTGACGGCTTAACAGCACCAGGCTCTAAATTCGCAAAGAGTCTATTAACTATTTCACATTTAGACGCATCATTACCATATCAACCATTGATTAATTTATTAAAATCAAACGATGAAGATATTAAGATAACTTCTGCATTTGTGTTAAGTTTATTATTAATTGATTCAGATGAAAGTTATACAGGTCAAGAAAGTCGCCTTGAACCATTATTTACATTTTTAACAGGTGATTTACTATCTTCAACTAAAATTGACTTAAATTTCTTAGGACTTCAAATGGTTAAAGAATTATTAACAATTAAACCATATCGTTCATTCTTTTGGGATAATCAAAGTGTGTTTTTCCCACCTTTATTAGCATGTTTCAGTGAAAGAAAAGGTGAATTACAAATGAAGTATTATGCAACAATGTCAATTTGGTTATTAACATTCAATTATAAGACTCTTAATGATTTAGAAAAATACTATCCACAAATAATTGGTACATTATATCTTGTTGCCAAAGATGCAGTTAAGGAAAAAATTGTTAGATTAAGTATTGGATCTTTATTAAATTTATTAACTGTTGAATCAAATAGAGAACAAGTTGTTAAACAATTCTTATTAGTTAAAGGTCTTGAAATAACTAAACAATTGATTGATAGAAAATGGGCTGATGAAGAATTGAAAACTGATTTAGATAAATTACTTGAAATTTTAAATGAAGCTGTTACAACATTAACTACATTTGACGAATATGGATTAGAATTAAAGACCAAAAGATTAAGTTGGTCTCCATCACACAAGTCTGAAGAATTTTGGATAGAAAATATTGAAAAATTCAAGGAAAACAATTGGAAATTATTAAAAGAACTTGTTGAGTTATTAAATCATCCTACTATAGATGCTGAACAAAAATACTTGAATGAAGCAGTTATTTGTTTCGATATTAGTCAAATCATTAAGCTTGCACCAGAAGTTGTTAAGGTGCTCACTACAACTGGTGCAAAGGCCCAGATTATGGAACTAATGACTTCAACAAACTCAAATGTTAAGTTTGAAGCATTAAGAACTACTCAAAAGTTAGTTGCTTTCTCATTATAATAGTTTGATAAAAAAAAAATTAGACTTCTCTCTATTATTCTCATTATTTTCGTTATTACAATTATTGTTATTTCTTCTTACCTTAAATGGTTTGATCATCAACTAGATTATTTCTTGGTCCGTTTTTTAATTCTCTCCACTATATTGGAATCTTGAATTTATTGACTACTACTACCAGAATCTGTGATTTTCATTAAATTTAAATTTCATTGACATATATGTGTTTTGTCTGTTTGTTTGTTTACTCTTTTTTTTAATAGCTTCATCTCATTTTATACAATATATAATTTCTTTATCCGCTTGAATCTGTTTATGTATTTTTCATTCATTATAATCTGTTGATCGAACTTGTAGATTAAAGTACATATGGCATGAGTCTCACTAAAATCTATATAGTTAATATTTCTTAATTGGATATTACGTAATATATTACGTATTGGTACTTTAAAAAAAAAATCCAAAAAAATTTTCAGCGCTTTTGTAATACTCACAGATACAGACATGTTGAGACTGAATCAGAAGAATTCACGGTTGACAATAATGAATAATTTATAATTAGCTGATATTATAAGAGTTTATACACAATTGAAATTGATAAGTAACATATTAGCTAAATCTATTGATATCCACTAGTAACTATTTTAAATAAACAACATGTCATTAATCAATATTTGCAGAGAGAACAATGATCCTTTCTACCGTTATAAGATGCCTCCTATTCAGGCTAAGACTGAAGGTAGAGGTAACGGTATCAAAACTAATGTCTTAAATGCTGCTGAAGTTTCAAGAGCATTAGCTAGACCAACTTCATACGTCATTAAATACTTCGGTTTTGAACTTGGTGCCCAAACTTCAATTAACGAAGAAAAGGAAAGATTCTTAATTAATGGTCAACATGAAGCTGGTAAATTACAAGATGTTTTAGATGGTTTCATTAACAAATGGGTCTTATGTCCATCATGTAAGAATCCAGAAACAGAAATTAATATCAAGAAAGATGAAAGTTTAACCAGAGATTGTAAAGCTTGTGGTAAAGTCACCAAAGTTGACCCAAGATTAAAGTTAGTTACATACATCTTAAAAAATCCACCAAAGAAGTCAAAGAAGGCTGCTACTGCTTCTGCTAACGTTGTTGGTGGTGGTAAATCCATTTCTGACATTGCTGAAAAGCAAAAAGCTGCTCAAGATGAAGACGATGAAGATGAATCATCATCTGCAGATGTTCCTCAAGTGGAAAGAGTTGTTGTCAACGATGATGAATGGGCTGTTGACATGTCTGCAGAAGCTGTCAAGGCAAGAGCTAGAGAATTAGAAGGTTTAACTATAAGTAATGCTGCTAATGAAGCCTTTGAAAACTTTGGTGCTTGGATTGGTGACTCTGAAGAAATTCCAGATGATATCGAAATCTTCAAGAAGGGTTCAGATCTTGGTATTATTGGTGAAGCTAAGACTTTAGAAGTTTTAGCTCAAGTACTATTTGACGCAGATATTGTTGAACAAATTGAAGAGCACAAAGGTTTATTAGGTAAATTAGTTAAATCAGATAAACATGAAAAATCTTTATTAGGTGGTGTGGAAAGAGTGCTTGGTTTACAGCACCCAGAATTAATTAAAATCTTACCAAAGATTTTAATGACATTGTACGATAATGATTTAGCTTCAGAAGAAGTTATTAGAGATTGGGGTACTCATGTCAGTAAGAAATTCGTTCCAAAGGATGTTTCCAAGAAGGTCAGAAGAGCTGCTAAGCCATTCTTAGTCTGGTTAGATCAAGCTGAAGAAGAAGACGATGAGAGTGATGATGAATAAATGTAACATTGATATAATATACAATGCTTTGTATTTGCTGGAGCAATAAATAAACAAAAAGCTACAATACTTTAAGTTTGAGATTGATCATGCAAATAAATATAATCTGTTAACTATAATACATAATTTATTAGTGCATTCATTCATTCTTCTTGTTAATAGTTTGATGCTTTAGTTTTAGTTGCTATATAGAAACGAGTAATAATTAGTTATCTGTTTTTGGTTTAAACTTCGATATAGTAAATTATAAATGGCGATTATTCGTGGTGATTCACCTGTGTATCAATCCAAGTGTCTCAATAAGACATGTGTTATATATTTATAGGTATGATAATTCAATATTTAAAATCATCTTTCTGAAATATAACTTATGATCTCAGCCACATTTTTGAAAAATTATATGTGGCTGTGTATATGAGAAACACGCGATATTCGCATGTGGCTTGAACGCGATCAAAATAAATTTTGTCGTTTCTTTGTTTACATGAAGATAATTTAAGTTATTTTGATCCAACACTGTTTAAAATTTAACAATACAAAAGTTCAATTCGTGAAGTTTCAATAATTTGGTATAATATACAAACTTTGATTAGTAACTGTTTACTAGTAAACATGTCTCCTAGGAAAATAACGTCGAGGGGAAGCTATACATCGACTAAAGAAAGAGAATCAACGTTCACAGATGGTGTAATAAAGAATGAGGAAACATTACAGTGGCCTATATCAAGCTTAGAACCAGAAGAAATGGCTTTGAACGGGTTTTATTTCGATCCTACAAAACGATACCCTGATAGATTTACTTGTTTTTGCTGTAAAGGGAAAGAATTTAACTGGGCCAGTGGTAGTTCTGACAGTTCGCCAATATTTAAACATTTGAGAAACTTCCCTAGTTGTTCATTCTCTATCATTCAAGCTGCAAGATATAACAACGAGCATAATGAAGGCTACAGATGGATTGATAATGATACTTTCATGAATGTTAGCACCTCATCTGCAGTTAGATTGAGGACTTTTAGTATTGGAGAGTGGCCTCACCCGATGACATCTACAGATAACAAAGACTTTCCTTCTGCTGAGTTGCTAGCAGAAAATGGGTTCTACTATACTGAATATGAAACAGGTGATGATACTGTAACGTGTATGTACTGTGGTATAAGTTTGGAAGGCTGGGAAGAAGGAGATAACGTTCGAGAAGAACACAAGAATCGAACCCCAGACTGTTATGTTTTCCAGTGTGCTAATTTATTACTTGAAAGAGATATAGCGAAAAAAGAAGATAACTCGATCTCACAAGGTCGTAGAAATAGTATATCAAAACAAAGATCATATAGCTCAGCTTCAAGGAAAAGATATTCATTAGATCGTTCGCAGTTGAACTCGCAATTTGACATATCAGACGAACAAATTACTGTTCTATCAAAACACTCCAATAATAAAATAAACCAAGAGGAAAGTATTCAAATACATAATGACTCAAGAGAAGCAACTAAACCAAGCACTGGATATAATAAATATGACAGCTCTGTTCAAGATGAGTTAGAAAACCACGCGCCGGACTCGTCGCTTATTATTATTGAACCCGAATATGATACATATGTGAAAGAAGAGTCTGATTCGAATCAAAAAGAAACTACAACAAATTTAAAACCAAAAGTGCAAGAAGTTATTGATCTGGAGGAAGAAATTATTGATGACGATGAAATGGAACAAATAACTACCTTCAAATCACACAATAAACAACAGGATGTAGATATACCATCATCATCGCTCAATGAGTTGGAAGACTTGTA
This sequence comes from Ogataea piceae, assembly GCA_030567815.1. Lineage (NCBI taxonomy): Eukaryota > Fungi > Ascomycota > Pichiomycetes > Pichiales > Pichiaceae > Ogataea > Ogataea piceae. Next base: position 299,436 of record JAJLSX010000003.1, on the reverse strand, counting down.
TTTCATCGAGGAATCTGCATCTCGTCCTTCTACCTTTTTCAATCGTCATAAAACATCATCTGTTGTTAATTCATCTGTAAACGCTACTAAAGCGTCTGTTGTTCCATCGGATGTTACTAAAGTTGATGAAGATCTCCCACAAATAAAGGAATTGAGCACAAATACTAAAGAAGAAACAGTTTATAAGCCAGAACCGGAGTCCAATGCTCAGACTTCAACTGAAGGTACCATTCTCAAGTTCAAATGTGACACAGAAACAGTTCAAGCTGATGAAATAGATATAAATGATATTCCTGATTATCGTGATGAAGATCCTATTAATGAGACACCGTTTGATAAAGCTGAAACTTGCCTGTCGCCAGAAGCTTCGAAAAACAACAGTACTACAGAATCAAAGACTACTCGAAAAGTGAATAATAAAATAGTACAGTCGCTAGTTCAAGTGAAATCTACTGAACAAGAAGTGGAAAACTTAATTTCAACCGATTTGGGTAAGCCTGTATCTAACATTAAGGATAACCCACCTGATTCTCAAATTAACTTAGCAACAATAGTTCCGGAAACTGTAGCCGATTATTCATTGGGTGTTTCAACATTTGATGATAGCAATATAGCAACACAGTTCAATACCACTAAACATACAGAAGAAGAGGATATGATTCTTCTTAAGAAACTCCAGAAAAAAGAAATGAGGAAGTTAGAAAGAAAACTTGAGAAGAAAATAGAAAAAGAACTAGAAAAGGAAAGAAAGGATTGGAAAGCTCAAAAGGAAAAGGAGAGAAAGGCTAAAAAAGAAAAGAAGGAAAAGGAGAAAAAGGAGAAAAAAGAGAAAAAGGAGAAAAAGATTAAGAAAGAGAAAATCGAAAGGGAACTAAACTCAGCGAATAATGATGAAAGTTTGATTGGTGAGAAAAATAATGATAATACAAATAAGGATAACAACTTGGATAATGATATCAACATATCAATAGCTCAAATTAATGGTGCAAATATATCAGATCAACAGACTAAAGTAGAAACCGAAACTAGATATGTCTCTGTTGAGGTCAAAGACTCCATACAGAAAGATGAACTGCTTGTGCAGGAATCTCCTGAACAGCAAAATGCACAAGAAAATACGTTATTGGAAAGAAATACCAGTGTGGAACATATACCTGTTATTGAATCCTTGTCTGCCGATCCTGAGCCCTTAAAGAAGGATCAGAGTATCGATAATCAACCAGATGAAAGTTCTTTATCAAAGCTTACACCAGTCGTCAACCATAAAATTACACTCAACCAGTTAGGTGATGCTCCTATTGAAGCCAATAAATCAAGTGCTGATGCTTCAAACTTAGATACTCCAACTATGACGGTAGACCATAAATCGTCTCCTGCTACCTCTAATAGTGTCCCAAGTGAAATACATATCCAGAAAGATGAGAGTGTTGCTATGAATTGTGAGGTAGATAAGAAAGAAGTTAAAGAATCAAGTACGCCAACTTTTCTGAAAAAACGTATGTCATCTGAACATTCTGATGAGCAATCTGTGAATAAAACCAAGAGGCAAAAACCTATGGAACATGAGATAAATGTTAGTCGTTCTAACAATACATCGGCTAGCAAAGTAGTGAAACCAATAATAGGGCGCTTTACAGCTGATGGAAAGCCAATTCCATCTGATGACTTACTGTCTATGGTAAAGACTAACAAGAAATCGAAAAGTAAGAATGGGATCAAAAAGACGAGTAGTCCTATTGAGAAGAAAGTCTGTTCTTCAAAATATCTTGTTGCGAAATTAACATCTGAAGCTGCATCCCAAGATATTGTGAATTCTAAAGAAGAACAGGTATCACTTGAATTCAAACGCAGAGCATCAGATGATAGCTCCATTGATAAAGTTGATGTGGTTCCTATACAAGTTGAAAGAGATGAGGTAGCTGATATTAAAGACCATCAAATAATGTTTTCACCTAAGATCTCAGCCTCGGTTGTAGATAAAAGCAAAATCATAACCCAAATTAATGGATATGAAGCTACTATAAGGGATGATATACCTTCACAGACAGTTTTGGATGATTCTGATAACGATATACTACTCGATCACTATCTTACCGAATCACCAGATAAGCCGGTAGAAATACAAACAGAGGTCAGAGAGCCACCATCTTTCAAACAAAATCTGACCACTAAAGAAATAACATCTCCATTACAAAAGTCAGATAACAATGTGAGTAGTTATATTACTAATACGCCTAATAATTCAAATGTTATGCAACCAGAAGTCCAATCTGCAAAACGTTATACTGAAAATAAAGGATTCCCCTCATCACCGGTTTCCAACTTGTATGAAAGTACAGTTACAGATATTCCTGGTGCATTTGATGAAGATATCAATTCTAATTCCCGTCTCAGAACTTCTGAAGCATACCAACTTTACAAAGAAAAGGATGATAAAGAAGAAAAGAAGAAAGGTGGAAATGCTTTAGAACAACTAACTGCAACTCCATTAGGAAATAGAGAGTACGAAAATGAGATTGTTTTCAGTAGTGTACCAAAGATTCAAAGCACGCCACACTCAAAGAAAAAATCTATCAAATTCAATGAGGATGTAGAATTGATCAAGCAATTGGATAATTGTGACAACTTGAAAGTTGAAGTAGAGTGTGACGTGAATAGTGATAATTGGACTCCTATTGGTAAAGAAGTTGTGGAGCACCATACAGAAGACTTCAAAGAGGCAGTAACATATTTTGAAGACGTTTTAAAATCCAATTACCAATCACTGAATGAAGATCTAGATGGTAAATTGACCAGTTTTATAGCAGAAATGCCAGATGATGAACTACAAATGACTATGAAAGAGTGGATTAATTATCAAGCTGATCAGGCTTCGAAATTAGTACTAGATAAATCTAAATTGATGCTTGAACAATTTAGAAAAGATGCTGATAGAGCACTGAAAACTTTGGAAAGTTTACCAGTAGTTGATGATGAAACTGTATCTAACTAAATCACTGGCCATATAACCTATGTCACATAACATGTACCATATATACCAACTTAATGCTAATATAAGTACATAATTGTAAAACATAAATCTCTGTAAAGAGTGTTTTGGGGCATTCGCCACATTTACACCGCCACTCATCTACATTTTGAGATAAAAAAAAATTTAAAAAAAAATCAAAAAAAAAATTAAAACTCACTAAAATGATTTTTTTTTAGGTGTCAGTGTTTGTGTACTATGTAATGATTTAGTACTGGTGGCGTCAATTGAGCTCGAGTGATGATATGTCATAAATTTATTAATAATAAAAAGATATCTTATATATTTATACATTAGTAAGTATATATATATATCTACGCTGACAATAATCAATCGATTGATTAGAAGGTCATAATCGATTATACTTTAGATTAATTGAATATATATACAACAACAACTTCTTGTGTTTTATATCAGCTAACCTTTTATAAAGAAAATATATTATTCATAATAAGCTATTAAGCTTTTATTTCGTGAATCTCCATAAACTATACAACATAATAGATACATTATTGAAAACAAAACCATTGGCGCGTGTATCTATTGGATTATTTCAATTTAATTCATTTATCCATTAATTTATCACCCCATAATTACAAAAGTACTAAACAATAATTTTCATACAAATTTAATAGTATCCTTTCATTTTTTCGAGCGAAAATAACAGAAATAGACAATACAGAACACAACATGGATAATTTATCTGAACCTAATATTAATGATTCCTCTTCAAATGGGTCTGTGTCATCTTTGGGGTCAAATTCCCAAGATGCTGTAAGAGTTAGATCAGATAAAGATAAGTTGGAAAATTCATTGAGGAATAGTAACGTTATTACAAGTGATGACGAAATGAATGATCCAGACACTGATAACGAAGATCACGCAAGAGAATTGCTTTTAAGATCAAAGGCACGCTCATCATCCATATCATCTGGTAGAAATAACTCATTGGTGGCTCGTACTAACTCTGCAACATACTATGGACCAATTTCAGTTCTTCCTCCAGAAATACTTTGTGTTATATTTTCATATCTAAATTCAAAAACAGATCTTATCTCTGTCGCTTTAACATGCAAATATTGGGCTAACCTTATCATTGAACTTATTTGGTTTAGGCCTGGAATTTCTAGAAAAGAAATTTTTGAAAAACTATGTAACATAATGTCACTACCAAGAGATCAAACAGCTTGGGATTATAGAAAATATATCAAGAGACTAAATTTATCTTTAGTTCCACATCTGGTTCAAAATGCTAATTTGAATCTTTTCGTTGGAGCTGTCAATTTGGAAAGAATTACGTTAGTTAACTGTTCTAACATAGGGCATGAAAGTATAGCTAACGTTTTGAGAGGTTGTAGTAGGTTACAATCAATTGATTTATCAGGAGTGAAAGATATTCAAGACGATATATATTTTGAGCTGTCAAATAACTGTAAGAGATTACAAGGTCTTTATGCACCAGGTTCCTATAATGTTTCTAAATCTGCTGTTTTATCTCTGATTCACAACTGTCCACTATTGAAAAGAGTGAAATTGAGTGATTGTCATGATGTAGATGACGAAGTTATTGATGAACTTGTTAGTTGTTGTCCTAATTTAGTTGAAATTGACTTGCATGGATGTGAAAAAGTTACCAATGATTCTTTGCATAAGCTGTTTTCAAGATTAGAATTTTTAAAAGAATTTAAAATTTCTAAAAATGCAAACATAACTTGGGAATGTTTTGAATCAACAAATGGTACGCCGCTGTGTCTTGATAAACTTAGAATATTAGATTTTACTCAATGTCCAAAAATTACAGACAAAGCAGTTGAAAAAGTTATAAAATTAGCACCAAAACTTAGAAATGTTGTGCTTTCAAAATGTACTGCAATTACTGATAATTCATTACGTGCAATAGCTACTCTTGGTAAAAATTTACACTATGTTCATTTAGGCCATTGTAGTAATATCACAGATTTTGGTGCAAAAGATTTAATCAAGAGTTGTTATAGATTACAATATATTGATTTAGCGTGTTGTACCCAATTAACCAATGAGACTGTCTTTGAACTATCTCAACTTCCAAGACTTAGAAGAATAGGTTTAGTTAAATGTGCACAAATTACTGATGAAGGAATATTGGCATTAGCTTCTCATGCTAGAAGTTCAGAAGATACTTTAGAGAGAGTTCATTTAAGTTATTGTATGAATTTAACAGTTTTCCCTATTTACAAATTACTAGTTGCCTGTCCTAAATTAACACATATTTCATTGACAAGTGTAACTCATTTTATGAGACCTGATATTACACAATTTTGTCGTGAACCACCACAAGAATTTAATGCACATCAAAAATCGATCTTTTGTGTCTTTAGCGGTGAAGGTGTTGCTCAGTTAAGAGAACATTTGGTCCAATTTTATGAAAGTCCACATGAAGGTGGCGATGAATCGGTTGAATTACTTGAAATCATTGGATCTGTTATAGAAAATGTTGACACTATTAATGAAAGTATTTTTGAGAGTGATCCTACATTAAGAGAAAGATTAGATGTTCTTGTTGATTCATTGGATAGATTTATTAATGACCATCATCAATTGAATGTTCCAAGAGAGCATCTATCTATTTTTGCTAAATGTGTCTTTGCTGGGACACCAATTGAGCATCGTCCAAGAATACAACGGTTTTTCCAATTACTACATCCACAACAAATGCAACTTAGACAAAGACAAAGGGCGCATGCACAAGCCAATGTTCAAGCACGGATACAAGCACAAGCACAAGCTCAAGTTCAAGCACAAGCACAAGCTCAAGTTCAAGCACAAGCGCAAGCACAGACCCAAGCACAAGTTCAACAGACTCAAGATATTATACAACAAAATGATGACCCGAGTAGATTTACTAGAAGAGAGCAAAGAAGGTTGCCTCAACCAGACTGGAATCGTGCTAGACAATTTGTAGATCAAAGAACACAAGAAGATTTCCAAGTTAGAACCCAAATACAAAATCAACCTTTCCCTGCAGGTGCAGAATTGTTTCAACCCCAACAAGCTGAGCTTGGAGGAGATAACGATGAAATAATGGAAGATTTATAAGCGGTTGTTACTAGGTGTAAATTATGTATCTGTTTTTATTTAATTATTTTTTCTCCATGTTTTCCTTTCAATATAATTGTCTATATAATATATATCTATTTATTTAACACATAAAGTCCATGAGGTAGGTGTTTGAAATATCTAAATCGTTTACATTTTTCCGGAAACTAAAATTTCTGGATAAATCATCTTTGATGAGGATAGTTTCAAGTACTTTATCTAAAAAATTGATTAAAAAATGTATATCTATCAAGATATCAGATTTAATAAATGGATCTTCTAACATTTGTCTCTCTGGACTTGAATAACCAAATTTTAATTCAGTTAAATTTTCTAAATTCAATAGTCTCAAATGTTCAATGAAAACTCCCAACTCATCAAGACATATAGTTTTAACTATTTGTTTCCTTGTATTACAGTAATTATTAGGTAAATTGAATTCAACTAAAATGATTAATTTTTCAATTGAATCCACATACCTAGGTAAATAATTATTGTTTAGTGCTTTGTATAGTTCTAAAGAGTTTAAAAGTCTAGAACTTGTTCTCTTTGGAGAGAATTTAGAATAGAAATCTCTAGCATAAGAGATCTTCTCTAGTGAAGAGTAATATTTTCTAACTTTAAATGTTGGTCTATACGTATTTGTGTTTGGAGCTGAAGAAAAACACAAATCTGCAGTAACAACGTTTGATAGTGATTCATTATCCAATGAAGTATCACAATGTGTATTAGAGCCATTCCAAAATGGAGCATTTTTAATATACTTTAGCATATACGCTATAACTCCTTCTTCTACATCTCTAGATAGCGCCTCATATGGTGATTTGTACTTTATCTGATAAACGCCATAAGGTAATTTTTCCATCTCCAGTAATACAGAGTAATAAGTAATCAAGACGGCAAACAAATTTCAAAATGAATCTCTAAATAGACCTCTTTCTCTAACAAAAGACTACTTATAAGTATTTAAAGAGGAAAAAAAAAGACTAGATCCCTTTTCGATGTACATCTTACCCCCTTCCCTCATCTACACTATATACTCCTTATCCCATTATCATATCCTTATCCTTATCCATCAGTGAAATGGTGTACTGATGTGTCTATATAATAATGCGCCCCTTAATTTTCAAAGCCTCAAAAGGTACAAAAAAATCCTTTTAAAAATTTTAAATATTTTTGTGGAGGTGAATTTTTAAGATTATCTAATACATATATATATTTAATAAAAATTACGTATGTAATACGTATTACCTAATATATATCTGTTAAAAAGATCACACGTTATGCTAAGCTTAAATTAAACTTGAGCAAATATAATTATAATATATATGTGTGGTGGTACGTACGTATACATGTGTAGATATATATATATTCTTCCGTCCAGTCCCGTATGTTCTATACGTTATAAAATATATATACACGTATGAGTGTATTATGTAAGTATATTTAAATGTTTACATACAAAGTCGGCTTAGGGAGAATATAGATATATTGTGCAACAATTGAATGATGTCTATATATATTTTCGGATCAATTGAAGCATAAATATTAAATAGAGTTTATATTTAGCATTGTAAAATTATTGGATGCAACTAGTAGTATACTTTAAACTTTATAGAGTATAAGATGGAGTATATAATAAACTGTACATTTACACATACTGATAAGCAATTAAATAGAATTGGGTACGTTCATCAGCCGAATGAGCCAGTTTATACAAAAACTTTATAACTTTATAGTATAACTATATACTATATCTCCATACATATGTGGTACAAAGATCGGTTCATCAAATATCCCTCGTAGTTAAGATTTAATTATATCTATATATCTATATATCTATATATCTATATATATCTATATATATATTTAATTAGATAACTAAATGAAAAATTTACTGCATATCCTTGTAGATCCATATATCAAACGTACTAAGCAATATGAGATCTAGATTCGAGATTCCCATATTATGTAAATTTCTACCCCCATACTAAATATATAATGATTATATAATATTATTATTATAGCCCGAGAGCCAAATATGCCGCGATTTCCATAAGCTGATAGGGGGGGGGTGGTGAAGAAGTTAGAGGGCAATATTATTCTAATATTAGAATATGTATGTGTGTATGTAGTATAAATTCGCGGGAATAAGAGATATTGATAGAACGGTCTACAGATGTCATGTTTGTTGTGCCGGTTTTATCCAGGAAAGTAAACAGATAATTAAGTATGATGTTTATATACCGTATGTGCGTGTGTATATACTATATACATTACAATCTATATACTAGTAGTATATACTAATAATATATATTTTGAATAAACTGAAATGGCTATAACACATCAAATATACAAGCAATAAGATAGGTTGGAATACAGATTTTCGGATCATACAAATAAATAACTATAAATTAAAATTAGTGCCGATGATTACAAGCCACGTCACCATATAAACAGTAGAGGGGCATATACGTACCACAGTAAAAATTTAATTAAAAATACCTGCGCTATAATATGTATACGTCTTATTATAATAGCCATTTGTACGTAATAAATTAGCTTATAGTTTGAAAAATATTGGGGTTGATTATATAATTTTGATCAGGCCGCTTGCTCTTTTCGTACGTACACACGCTTACGACGTACGTACGTATACACACACACGTATATAACGCGTTGAAGGCTTAAATGGGAGATTTCAACCTTTGAGGCTAAAAATTTCAGGCCATGTGAGCCCGCGATCGATTGAGATAATTAAGTCTCGTGGTAAATTTGTTGAATGTGATTTTGGGTTGTACGTACGCGTACGTTTCCAAAATTCTGCCCATTGCCCATTGCTTCGATAACTGTCAGTGCCAATAATAATAAAAAATTATACCTCGAGATCGATCGAAATATGCTTAAAGCGCGAGCGAGCAAGCGTACAATTTTAATTGCTCTTTCTCTCTGGCCTTTGCCCTTCCCTTCGTTTCCCCCCCTTCTCCCAACCCACGCCGTCGTATACAATAATTTTTATCTCCAAGATCACTTACTCCCCCAAATCTCCAGAAATTTTATACGGAAGATTTACTACGGTCTCCCCGTTCACAATTCCCCCATTACTTTATTCCCCAGGTCACTCCCCAATACTTCAACGCGGCTATCACCATCACCACGGCCCCCCCCCTGAGTGCATGCGGTTGATTTGAACGTGGAAGACGAAGGAAAAAAAAAATGCTCAACCAAAATTTCAAGTGGGAAATTTGAAATTTCCCTTTGTTTAAAGCATTTAATACTAAGTAAATCTATAAAATTTGATATTATATATTATATATTAATATATATATATATATATATATTATATTCCTTTCTTTGAAAGATATATTAATAAATATATTTTAGTTCCTTTCAATTCAATTAATACTTAGATCATTCATTATATCTATTTGATAAATTATTGTTTCAGTTTTCAATTTAAAATTTAGTTTGGTTTATATATATATATATATTATATACTCCGCCACTTGAATTGATTTTATTTCCATTAAAAATATATATATTATATAATTGGAGTGTCTTTCTTTTGTTCACTTTTTCAAATCAGTCTGAGGTCTGAGTGTTTTTTTTTGTCCTCTTTGTTCTTTCGTTTATTCTTATTAATATCCAGTGTGTCTTTAGTTCTGTTTTTGTATCATCGATATCTCCCCTTTTATTGATCTATTCAATTCTAATAATAATAATTATTTTAATACAAGTATGGTTCAACCCCCAATTGATAATATGCTACAGTCAGTGGGTTCATCATTTGAAATGAATCAACAGAATCAAAGTCAAAGTCAAAGTTCATTTTTAACTCCTTCACCAGGTTTACCTCCAACTGCTGAAATATATCCAAATTCTCCACTAAACTATAATAGTAATAAGACTAACGGTAACAATGCGCAACGTTCATTTTCAATTGATTTTTCAAATTTTTTATCGAATGAATCAAGTTTATCTTCTTCACTTACTGGTGGGACTGTCAATTCAAACTCCGCCGGTTCCGTTTCAAATATTGGAATTAGAACAAGGCATAGATCAGGTACATTACCTTCATCTTTAAATGGTAATAATACAGGTGCTCCTTCAATATCAAGCTCTGTTAATACTCCTTTGTTACATCCGGAATCAAATGGTATTAATGTTAGTATTAGTCCCGCTTTGAATGCGGTTTTTGAAGATCATGATTTAAGTACTCATCTTCAAAATCAACAACAACAGCAACAGCAACAACAGCAACAACAACAACAGCAACAACAACAACAGCAGCAGCAGCAGTCAAGATTAAGATCCGCTTCAATTCAAAGTTCTATTTGGAGTGATGGTATCAGTTCATTGAATCATCCGGAAACTTCATCTCCTGCATTTTTATCTTCAACTGGTACTGGAATTAGTATGAATGGTAACGGTACTTCAAACTCTAATCATTTATTCAGTCAACAACAAATTCCACAGTTGAATATAGATCTTGAATCAATCTTATCTTCAACTGCTTCTTCAAATCCTAATTCTACTCCTCCTCCTCCTCCATCTACAACTACTTCAAACAACACTTCAAATAGAATTAGATCTTATTCCGCAAATAATATTTTATTTACTCCTTCAGATAAACACTATCTACATCAATATACTCCTATTAAAGAAGAATATTTCCAACCTCAAATTCAACAACCATTTCCTTCTTCATCTTCATCGACTGCCATGGCTTCTGTTACTGCCGCTCAAATTGATGATCTTTCAAATAGACCTAGATCTCAAACTTCAGCAAGTTTACCATTTGTCGATCCAAATTTCCAAAATCATCTAAATCAACAACAAATTGGTTTAAATACATCTCTACATCAACCTTTACTTCAAGATAATTTACCTGAATCTTGTATATCTATAACTTCAACTCATACTAATCCTTCACTAGGTCCTACAAATACCTTACTAATTATCAATTTGCCATTGGATACAAATTTAACAAATTCTATGAATTTTTATAAAATGCTCTCTCAATTTGGTTCTGTTATATCTATTAGAATTATCATTTGTAATGAAAATGGTGATTTAGTTGCACTTGTTGAATTTACTGATGTTGAAGCTGCAATGAGATGTAAAGCGAAAATGAACTATCAAGAGTTGGTTCCCGGTTTAAGCTGTATTGTTTCATTTGCTAAAATATTAGCTCTGAATGATATAGCTTCTGGTTCTCAACAACAAGTTCAACAACAGCAACAACCTAACTTGCAATTTTTGCAAGGTCAACAACAACAGCAGCAGCAGCAGCAGCAGCTACAGAAACAACAGCAACAGCAACAACAACGCGAAATTCCTGTTATCAATACACCTGATGATTCAAAGGATGAAATAGTTGATGAAACAGTCAAGCTCACCACATTAGCTGATAAGTATGACTCCTACAAGTTATTGTTAGATGACATATTGAAAAAGAATACGTTACAGAAAGAAGAGAATGTTCATTTGACTTTACTCATTGATAAAGCCATTGAATACTCTAATGTGAAACAAGCAAGTTTAGGTAAATTGCCAGACCCAATAGCAGTCAGACAATTTGATACTCCAAAGCTAAGAGACATTAGAAAACAAATGGATAACAATCAATTGTCTAAACTTGATTTGGAAGAGTTAGCATTAGCTATGCATGATGAACTACCAGAGTTATCTTCGGACTATCTTGGTAATACCATTGTCCAAAAATTATTTGAAGTCTGTGACATTCCAATAAGAGATACAATGGTTAAAGTATTATCTTCATATCTTGCTCAAATGGGGGCTCATAAAAATGGTACATGGGCTGCTCAAAAATTGATTAATACAATTGCCACAGAAAGAGAAAAATGGATGGTTTCAGAAGCATTGAGACCATATTGTACTCAGTTATTCAATGATCAATATGCAAATTATGTCATCCACGGTGTTTTGAAATTTGGTCAACCTTGGAATGATTTTATTGTTGAAACTATACTAGCAACTTTTATGGAAATTTCAAGAAATAGATATGGTGCAAGAGCAGTTAGAACTTGTTTAGAAAGTGATTCAATTTCAAAAGAAGCTTTGATTGGAATAACTGCATGTGTTTTCACCTGGTGTTGGGAATTAATTACAGATACAAACGGTTCTCTATTGATTACTTGGCTTTTAGATACTTGTCAAGTTATTGAAGATCGTCATTTACTTTTAGCCCAACTTTTAATCAAAGGTGAAAATGAAAAATCTACCAATTCTAGTGAAGAAGCTACAGAAGCTACAGAAGCTACAGAAACTTCAAGTTTAAAACTAACAGATTTATGTTGTTCTAAACTTGGTAATTTAAGTGTTTTGAAAATTTTAAATTACAGAGGTAGTTCAACAGCTAGAGATTTAATTTTAACTGAAATCTTTGGTGATGATATTTTCAATGAATGGCAAGATGATTCAACTGACGAAACATTAGTTTTATCTAAATTGGATAATTTGAAAAAGATATTAAGTGATAAATCATCCAATGGGTCAACATTTATTTATAAAGTTTTGTCAGTGCCATCACTTTCATTAGAGTTAAAGAAGAAGATATCTTCAAGAACTAAACTAATTCTTCAAGAAACTAACCTTGTAAGTAACCATCAATACAAGAGATTATGTGAAGAAGTTGGATTGAAATTCCAACATCAACGTACTTTATCTGTTTCATCTAGAAAGAAGAAGTCTAGATCTAGATCAAATTCAACCAATACAAATGGAAGTGGTAATGTGAACAATAATAATCTTAATAATGGTTCACCATTTCCATCACTTGGTGGACTGGGTAACTTGAATGGATTAACTCTTCCACTGGGTGTTTTGCCACAACAACAGCAACAACAGCAGCAAGGAACTTCACTAACTCCAACAAATACATCTCTATTAAGTGCTCCACAGTTGAATTCTAACTCATTTTTCCCTCCCCTTCCACCACCAATGTCTCAACATCAACAAGATTCTATTTATACCCAACAACAAGTCCAACCTACACAGGGCTTAAGAAACCTCCCACCAGTTAATGGAACTGGGAATTTCCAACATGACGAACTAACTAATAATAATGATAATATAAATAATATAAATAATTCCATCCACAGTTTAGCTGGGTTACCGATTTTGTCTCAATCTACAAAATATGGTACGAATTTTGGTTCAAATAATTTAGATTATGATTTGTTACTAAGACAACAGCTGGAGAAGATGTCATTAAACAATCATTCTAATAATTTTAATGGGAATGCTAATGGTATTCAACAACAACAGCAACAAACTGATCAACAGTTGTTTTACTAAATTACTTTCCCCCGAATAAAGATTTTGTACCTTGTTTTCTGTGATTGTTCTTTTAACGACAAAAAAAATATGAAAAAAAAATTTTGAAATTTTCAACCTCCCCTTTAATGTCTATATTTATTTTTTTGTTTGTTTATTTTGAAAAAAATAAAAACTTTTAAAATCCTGTATCTTTTTCATATATCTATGACTCTACTAGAGTGGGTCTTTTCATATAATATATACCTATAACTAAATAATTCTATCAAATTTACTTACTGTAAAGCATAAAGAGTAATAGAAAACTAGATAAAATATAGAGAATAATAATATTGCTAAAAGAAAAGAATAAGAATAAATAGCAAATTTTGAATTAAATAAAATAAAAATAAGTTGGGTAAATCAATTACCATCAACTTTTAGTAAAAGAAAATATAAAAGAAAAGAAAAGGGAAAAACTAAACATCTTGCTCTGCAGAATCAAGTTTTTCCAAGTGAGCACCTTCACCTTTTTCTTCCACCATTCTAACTTCTTGTTTTAATTCTTCCAAGAAATCTGTATGTTTAGACTTCATACTAGGAACAAAGACAGGAACTTCGGCCCACATTTTATCCATTAATTCTAATGGAGTACCTTTAGTCTCAGGTAAGAAAGCCCAGAAGAATAAAGCATTCGTTGCAGAACAAACAATGAAAAGTAAATAGTATTTCCAACCAACTTGAACCATTGCTTTATCTGTAACTTGACCAATCATAGTATTAAAGGCAAAAGAAGTCATTGTTGCCAAAGAGACACCTTTTGATCTAATTGCCAAAGATAAAGATTCTGCAGGGATAACCCAAGTTAAAGGGCCAATACCCCATGAAAATATAAAATTATAAATCCAAGTAGTTGCAATGAAACCGATTTGAGCGGGTCTACTATTATTAGTAGCAGCTGGGAATTGAGCTAATAATATAGCACCAATCATAAACATGATACTAGAACCAATATTACACAAGATCAACGTCCATCTTCTACCTGTAAAATCAATTGTAGCAACACAACAGGCCTGGGCTAATAAAGCAATAATTGAGTTACAAGATTGATAAAGTAAAGTTCTACCAGTTGATAAACCAATGTTGGCAAATATAGTTGGAGAATAGTATTGAATTGCAGAAACACCTGTTAATTGAGCTGAAGCTTGAATTGCAACACAAATAATAATTCTTCTAAATCTATCTCTAGTATTGAATAAATCTAACCAAGTTGAATTTAATTCTCTTTCTAATTCAACTGTTGTTGCAATTTGATCAAATTCAACAACAACAAAAGGATCTGTAGTATCACCATGTGCATGCAATTTAGCAATTGTAGTTAGACCTTCATCCAACCTACCTCTCATTATTAAAAATCTAGGAGATTCAGGGAATAGATAAACACCAGCCACCAAAAATAATGGAGGAACAGCTTGTAAAAACAATGGTAGTCTAAACTGTCTAGCATCATCAAATGCTAAATAACAACCGTAACCAATCCATGAAGAAGACAAGGCACCAATACCTAAAAAGAACTGTTGTAAACTACTAACAGAACCACGAATTGAAGGATGAGCAATCTCTAAATAAAAATGTTAGTAAAGAAAGAATAAAGGGAGGAGGAGGAGGAGGAGATGTAAGAATACATACCAGCTTGATACAGTGGGATAATCATAGTTAAACTACCAACACCAAAACCTGCAATGAAACGACCAGAATAAAGAAATGCTAAATTTTGAGCACCACCTTGTAAACAACCACCTAATATGAAGATCAAAGAAGCTGTAAATATAACAAATCTTCTACCATATCTATCAGCTAACAATGAAGCGAAAAAACTACCGAAAAAAGCACCACCTGTAAATAAACTAACAATTGCACCTTTTTCATTTGTTGTTGGATGAAATTTTTTAATAAATGATTCACTTGCAACAACTTGTGCTATAACTGATAAATCATAACCATATGTGAATGAACCTATAGCTGCAAAACAGCAAACAAGAAATTGATAAACTCTAGAAGGAATAACCATTTTAAAATTATATATATATATATATATATATATATCTGCGTACCCTTACTAACTTGTCTATGACTAACCACCAATATTTCAATAAGATAAGGATATAAATACATTTATATATAAATTTCAATTATAAATTTTAGGGATACATTTCCAAACTGGGGATTTATTGAATTTATTTAATTTAATATGAATGCGGCTCTTTTTAATTTTCTGGGGTTTTATTGTTTTCTTTTCTTTTTTCTCCACACGTTTTAATTTTTGTATTCTTCCCCTGTTCCCCATTACCAAATTTCCTTCCCCCCCGCCCAGTCTTGTTTCTTCTTTAATTTTTTTCCCCGGCTTTTATTCATTTTTTTTGCATTATTTCAAATTGATTTTTTACATCGGATAAAGTTCCTAATTTGTAATTAGAATACTCTTTTAGGAACTGAAACCATTCGGAGAAATAATTAATTACAAGTGGGGTTAGCACATGCTGTACCATTGATTAAATGACGTATGAAATATAGATGAAATATACAACATATATACTATATATTATTATATGCCATGGGGTATCTACTATATAGAGTATATAATAGTATAGACTATGGTATGGTAAAGCAATTAAAGGGTCTAGGTGATGACAAGTATACTATGCGTTAATTACACTGAAATTGATATTTATCCATTGTACATATTGTGTTGATTGATTTATTGATTTATTGATTATTGATTTATTGATTTATTGATTTATTGATTTATTGATTTATTGATTTATTGATTGTAATTGGGATACTGTAAATGGAATTTTTATTTTATTACTTCGCCACTTGTGCACTATCCACAAAAAAAAATTTAAAAAAAAAACACAAATACGCCACTTGTTTGATTATGTAATTTATACTTTTTGTTGTCCTCTCACTTTTATGAAAAATGTCTATAATTGTATGTGAAAAAGGCTTTATAACTTAAACATGTTTGTATATATTTAATGGATCTATTCATATAAGATATTAGGCCATTATATATATTACTATCCATATAACATGACATTCATTGATACAAGAGATAGATTACTCACTTTATACAAGACAGGAAGGTATATAAGTCTTTCGCCACCTCAGACTTTAAAATTTTATAATATTTCAAAACAGTTTCTTGATATATATCAGTCAAAGTTATCAAAGATACAATATTATACATTTTTAGAGTTGCATTTTTATTTATCTTTATTAAGTTCACATGATTCAGATGCAAAGATAACATTGGATAAATTAAATGATGAATTTTCTACTTCTGGACATTCAGAAAAACTAGTTGTTTTAAAGAGTCAATACTTGGAATCAATTTCAACTACTAATAAATCAAAGACAATTGAACATGTGTTGAAATACTTGAATGATTCACAAGATTTAATAATGAAAAGGATTCAAGATGAAGCAGTTGTGGGTATAACATCTTCAAATTCATATTTAAATTTAAATAGAAAAGATTTTGCATTGATTGAAAAACGTAAGTTATCACTACATAAACATCAAGGTTCAAAGATATATATAGAAAAACTTTTACAATTCTTAGAGGATAAGCCATTGGATTTAGAGGCATGGATGGAACTATCTGATGAGTATATTAACTTGAGAGAATTTGAAAAAGCATACGATACATTATTAGAAGTTTTAGTTTCAAGTCCATTTGCTTATAATATTTGGAGTAAATTAGCTGAAGTTGAATACAAGTTATGGAGTAATGAATCAAATTCATCAACAGATATTTTGAAAAATTCAATTAAACATTTTTTGAGAGCATTGGAACTATGTGAATTATATTCTAGAGCTTGGTGTGGATTACTTGTCTCTTTAAACTCATTACTATCAATTGAAGAATCTGAAGAATATAGTAAAATGTTTGAATTTACAAAGTCTAAACTTGAAAAAATTGTCTTGAATCAAGAGACTAATAGTCAAGATATTGAAAATATTAAATTAATTTTAAAAGAATATGGGAAAAATTAGTATTTAAAATTTTATATATTTTATTTCTTTCTTTTACATTATAATGCAACATCCTTCATTTTTTTTTTGTTTTCTAGAAATTTTAGTATTAACTTTAAACTTACTCAATTCAACTGGTAAAATTCCCCAAATTTCCGGAACCAGATAATCTTTTGTCTTTTCTGTGAATTCAATTGTCCTGTTTTAATTCACTCCACCTTTTATGTTAGTAAAATGTATAAATTTTAAAAAATATAGTATGGAACTTACATCAATGAACTATTAGATGTACTGGTTCTTTCCCGCCCCAATTCTTTTCTGAGTCTATTATTGTACTGTGAAAGCCTTTCAAGTTTCATATTTTTCATCTTGTTTAACTGTACAAGTCTAAGTACTTTCTCCTGTTCTAAATTAATAAGTTGTTGCTGTTGCTGTTGAACATGCTGAAGTGGTAAATGTTGATGTTGTGGAATGGATGGAAGTGTCTTAATATTCATTTTACAATTGAGTGGGTTTTTATATACTCTTGTGAAGATCACTGAACTTTAATTCTCAAGATGATCAAGAAGAGAACCAACTATATTTAAGGATTGATTAAATTAAAATATAGAAAAAACTATACAGGATAGACACAAAACTGTACATGATACATTAAATTCTATTGTATATCAATACTACAGCAGATATATATATATGAACTTATTTCTACTGATGACTATCTTGTAACAAATTCAGATACCGGTTACAAGTTATCTAGACTTATGTTAATTAGACTTGTATCAGATTATTTGAATACAATAGGATTAACGGCATCGCGGCTTTTATAATACACTGCCGCAATTTATTCCCAGTTAAATCTATACACATACAATCACTAGCAATCAATCAATCGATCAATCGAATCAATCGAATCAATCATTCCAATTTATATTAATTGATAAAAAATAATTTAATTAATTTATAATATTATTTTATGGTTCATATATTCTACAGTATATATATAATATATATTAGTTAATGTTCGGTGTAATTGTGTTTCAATTTAACATTTTAGCACTAATTTAAAAATTAACATGAACTGGGGCTGCATCGAAAAAATTTGTAAAAAAAAAAAATTGAATTAAAATTCAAAAAAAAGAAAGCGACCAAGGTGAGGATTGAACTCACGATCTCCCGATTAACAGTCGGATGCCTTAACCAGCTTGGCCACCCAGTCGTATTGTTGAATTTTGTGTAACCTTTATATTTTTCAAGATATATTTTTTTGTATTTCCTGATGTTTGTAAAAAAACAGTTGTTGAGTTCAAAATACTTGTTGTGGTCCATGCAGTGTGTTAGTTTTCAGTTGAGTACAATTATATTAGCTAGTATTATCTTCAAATGAGTTTAAGCTGAGTTTATATGGATTATTTCAACTTAAACTGTTAATCTTTATTTTTTTTTTAAAGCTATTTTGTATTTTTAAATATAATAAGTATTCTCAAATAGCAATTTACTCATATTAAACTTTAACAAATGAATGAAATATAAGTTGATAACTATAATTTTTTCTTGTACAGTTTAATTACTCTTTAATAGAGCTTAATTAGTGGATAAATTAGCTATTTAATCATATAAACTCATATTTTAACAAGCCACATACCAGCCTTAAAACAACACCAGCCACATATAAGTATAGAAATATTATGTGGAATATATTTAATATCAATTGCTAATACTTATCTATTTAGTTGTTTGTTGTTAGACTTGAGATACGATTCACTTTGATAAATTAAAGATACAATAATCAAATGGTATGTGCTATTTTGCTTTTTTTTTTCTATTTTACTAGTACCCATTACTAACACAGAATGAATAACTCATTGTTTTCTCTCACAATAGGCTCCTAAGAAAAGAAAGAATACAAAAGGGTCAGACTCTGTTGCATTCAATCCAATATTCACAAGTGATAAATTTAAGATCCCACAAGTGTTAGAAGATATTTTACTTGATGCATTTACCCAATTTTTAGAAGATAATGGCACTGAAGATCTATTATTGGAACATCTTGAAGGCTTCATGTTGAGAAATTTGAAAATAACAAAAAAATTACTTTACTTTATAGATAGTAAGAAATTCTTGCTAGAAAATACTGATAATATAGTTGATTTTGAAAAATATTTATACCAAGGATCACTATTCTTAACACTTAATAAAAATATCCAAATTATTGATGGCTACTGGGGTTTACTATTGAATAGTTTAGATCCATCGATTAAAGAAGACACTTTTAAAAAAAAAATTTCATTGGATGATTTAGATAAGCTTGTGAGGATATTAAACGATGATACGCCCACGTCTTTATTGATGGATATGTTAACGGTATCGAATAAAGGTGAAAAATCTTACTTAGACTATATGGATTTTGCATTGATATTGGGGAGAATAGGAGAGTTACAAGAGTATGACTGATATACACGTGTACAGTACAACACAAAGATTTAGGAATTTTTTTCTTTTTATATTTTGTTATTTAAATCTTTATACATACAAATTTTATAAGATATGCTTTGATCTGAAGTAGTTTCTTAAGTAGTGAATTTCCCATAAACCAACAGCAACCAAGACTAAACTAATCATGACTGAAAAGTTTATAACTCTTCTATTGGTAGATTCATTAGTATCTCTTAATTTTTCTTCTCTGTTAATTAAATAAGCTAATTCTCCATTGACTTCATCAAGCATTTCTTCAACTTTTCTAAATTGAACTTCAGCAGGCTTTAATTTTTCAGCAGCTTGAATTGAATTCCAATCTCTAGCAGCTGCACCAGCTTCAATATCTAATTCAACTTCTCTTGATAATTGTCCATCTCTGTAACCATTTATTAAATGATTTTCAAAACAAACATCAAATGTAGATGATGAATGAGCTGTAAATGCAATCTTGAAATTTCCAGCAACATCTTTTTGTTTACGGTATTCATTACCTTCAGCATCCATAATTTTTAATGATAAAACTTGTCCGTCACCAACATGACCACTTGTAATAACCGTCACAACAACTAATTGACCATCTGTAACAAATTCTCTGACACACTTTGGTGGTGGGTTATGTAAACTAGCTGGAACTTCTAATCTCAAAGCTGAAACTAATTGCAATGAAACTAATAATGCTATTAGTAAAGAATAAACAGATCTCATTGTAGCGGGGATGTGATATATATATATATTCTAACAAAAAAAAAGGTTAATATCAATACAATCCCTATATATCTAACGTATAAATCTATATTTACTAATATCTTTAAACACCTTACCTGTTAATGGGGAACGAAAAAGAAAAGAAAAAAAAAGACACAGAATCAAAACAGTATAAACACCTTTCACGAAATCACAAAACTGACACAACATCACGAATTTCGCAATAAAAAGAAGAAAAAAAAAAAAAAAGAAGAAATTTGAAGACCACCGCGTAGCGTTCGAATATTTGATAATAAATTATGTAATCATTATTGTTTTTATTTTTCTATATTTTTATTTTTAGAATTTTTCATATTTTTTCATATTTTACAATTATACAACAGTTAAACATATTTAGATAAAGTAGTTAATTAGTATATATATTAATTATATAAGAGAGACTAGATAACGAAGGAGAATGAGATAAAAAAAAAACAGAGGTTATTTTTTTTTTTTTTAAAAAATTATTATTTTGAAATTATTTGTGAGTTTTTTTTTTTTAAAAGTAAAAGTTAAGTATATTCGTAACTAATCATCGTGCTTTGCTGGTGTAGGTGCGTCCCAATCACCAGTTAGTGGAGTAGCACCCCAGTCACTACTTCCATGGTTATCTCCTCTTGAATTATCAGGAGCCCAAGCTGATTTTCCACCATATTCTGTTTTATTTCCAGAGTTTCCCCATGCCGATTTAGATCCATCAGATGAACCCCATGCTGGAGTTTTACTACCACTATTCCAAGCTGGTGTCTTACTTCCACTATTCCAAGCTGGAGTTTTACCTCCTCCACTGTTCCATGAAGGAGTCTTTCCTCCTCCACTATTCCAAGAAGGAGTCTTTCCTCCGCTGTTCCAAGAAGGGGTTTTACCACCTCCATTACTAGCACCCCAAGCAGGTGTTTTACCACCACCTGAAGACCAAGCAGGTGTCTTACCTCCAGAAGGACCTGAAGGGGCAGATCCATATGATGATGATGAGGCGGATGATGATGATCCTCCAGAGTAACTAGAGTGTCCACCAGAATAATTAGAGTGACCACCAGATGGTAACCTACTTCCATTACCGTATGAAGATGGAGCACCACCACCGTTTCTTCTTCCTCTTTGATTTTCTAAGAATTGTTCATATGGAACAAAATAACCAGGTCTTGATTCAAATAATAAATCAGATTTATTGATTGGAATAATTTTGGCAGGATTATGCATTTCGACTCTTGCAACTTCACCATTTGCATCTTTAATGATACCTTTTTTACCTTTATATGGACCTTTTCTAACACTAACATGTTGACTTAAAGTAGGATCTCTACCACTGAATTTAGCACTTGCAGCTGAAACTGCTGGAGGTGGCATTAATCTATCTGGATTCATCTTATTAAGATCTGGTGCTTTGAAAGTTGATAAAATTGAACCTTTATTTGAAATAGTTTGAACATTAACTGAACTCACGACAAAGATACCAGTATTTTCTGCCACGACTTTAGATTTTAAGAATAAATATGATCTGTAAATATGTAAAATATTACCTTCTCTTCTTTCACCAAATGTTTCTTTAACAACATCACCAACTTTAATTTCTAAACCGTGTTTATCAGTTGTCTTTTCTGACATTTTATTTAAATCTAATTTAGATTGAATTGATTTTGGTTCAACTTGGAATACTCTACCATCTGTTGATAAAACGGTGAAAATTTCTTTTTCTGCTTTTATAATTAAACCAACAACTTGAGAATTTAATTGAACTAATTGATGTAATTCAAATCTACCAATTTGTGATGAAGTTGTTGAAGAATCTGTTGATTTCATTAAATAATTTGGGAAAACTGTTATATCTTTTTTAGTTTGATCTGAAACTAAAGTAACTTGATTATTTTCAACTTTAACAATTAACCCACTTTCTTCAGAGTGAACACCATGAATAACTGTGACATGATCACCAGGTAAGAAAATTTTTCTCAAGTTTGAAGTTGGAACTTCAACAATTGAATTATTAACTTCACGATCTTCATTACCTTCTAATAAAATTCTAGCAGTTGTAGCTTCTGGAGCTGATATAACTTTACCTTTCATTTTAGATTGTTCACCACTAATAATTTCAACTCTATCATCAGGTTGGAAAATAATTGATTTTTCATTTGTATCTTTTAATGAAGATGCAATTGATTGTAAATCTATACCATCTGCATCTCTACCAGAATTAAATAATGTTAATTCATGTAAAGTTGGTTTAACATCTTTAACTTCAATTTGTTGAATTTTAACATCTTTATAAAGGAAACCATCAATAAATTCTTCATTTTTATAAATGAAATAACCTCTATCTCTTTTAGCTGTTGATAAATGTTCTGGATCATATTGACTAGCTTCAATTTCAGAGAATAATCTTTGTGGAGGTCTAAATTTAGAATTGAAACCAGGAACTTTTTTCTTTTTACCTTCTGGATTAGCAGAATCAAAAATTGTTTGAGTTGATGATTGACCATAATCTAATCTTGGAACTAATTTAACTCTAACTTCTAAATCATTTTCAGCTAAATTATCAACAATACCTAAATCACCTTTATATTTACCAACTTTAATTCTAACATAAACACCAGGTTGTAATTGAACTTCAACTGATTTACCAGGTCTTAATAAATCTGGATATTCTTCAATTGGAACTAAAATTTTATTCATACTACCATAAATACCTGGTAAACCTTCAATAATTCTATTAACAGCATCCATTCTTCTAGCTTCAATATAAACATAACCTGTAAAACTATCTCTTTGGAAAACACTGAAAACATCAGTTGCCTTTTTATTTAACATTCTTGCGTATAATTTTTTAACAATTTCCTTTTCATTACCATTTCTAACTCTAACACCCCAAATTAATGGATCATCAACTGATGGAAGTAATAAACGTTGTGAAACATTTGATGTTGAACCCATAAATCTTGAAGATGCTGAACGACCATAACGAGCTTTAAATTGATCAGCTAAAACTTGTGCATCTTGTTCATCCAATTTTTCTCTTGATCTATCCAATTTTCTGTGTAATCTATCACTAGTGGTACCAGATTCTTCTTCATGTGCCTGATCATCAGCTAAAAATTCTCTTTGTAATATTTCAGCTTCTTCATCATCTTCATCATCTTCTTCATCGTCATCAACTTCAGCTTCGACATCTAAGAATTGATTTCCTCTTCTTTTCTTTCTTTGTCTAACACCTCCATCGTCTTCATCTTCATCTTCTTCATCGTCTTCTTCATCGTCTAGTTCTTCTTCTTCATCATCATTGACAACTTCGCCTTCTCCTTCTGCAACTGCTTCAATGGAACTACGTTCATCAGTTTGTTCACTCTTGACATTTGTCTCCACAATTGGGAATGAATCACCAGATTCTTTCTTTAATTCACTCATTGTAAATCACTAAATTAAAGCAATAAATTAATATTTTTAAAAAGTAATTTGAAACTATCTTTGATAGATTAAAAAGTATATAATATAAACTGACACACAAACACAATCGATAAATATTTGTCAAACAAAAGGCAAATTTGTAGAGTGTCCTCTTTCAGTATACTATACTATTCAATATAAAGATTGAAAATTTAATTTAATTGATTTAATAAGAATATAATACTACACTACAAATATATAAATATTATAAAGAAAAGAAAAACTAAAACACATACACTATGAATTGACAAATAGTAATAAACAAAATCATATTTAAATTTAATCAATCTTTTATCCCTCCTCTTTGTCCTCTCTCTCTCCTTTGTTTGAATTTTCAAAGAGAAAAAATTCAAAAGTTTTTTTTTTCTTTTTTTTTTCTTCAACAGGGCAAATTATGTAATATATTACATAATACAAAAATTAATATGGGAAAGGGGCTTCATAACCTTTATAATATATATATAGAGTTATATTAGCGTTATCTATTACTATACTTTGTGTTGGTAATATTACGTATCATTATGACATTTATATTGGTGGTATATAATATATATATATAGTATATGTACAAGTAAGTATTGTGTGTTTGTGTGTTTGGAAAGATTTCAATAAAGTGGATAATAAGAGAACTCACTGGTAAATTTATGATTTCTCTCTATACATACATACTGTAGAGACTAGATCGATTTCTAAGTCAATTTCAAAGTCAAATCAAAATTTATCTCTTTTTCATCCAGTTAAAAGCACCTCTAGTGAAATCTAATGGTTTTGGTTGTTCACCTTTCCTCTTTTTAGATTCAGTGAATAAAACATGTCTTTGAACAACTGGATCATATCTAACTTGTGTTATTTCTTTAGCTGTTCTTGCAACTAGTAAAGTTCTTCTGTAACCTGTCTTTGCAGAAGAGACTAGTTGAACAATAGTGGTTCTAGCTTTAGCTTCTATTTAACGTATCCCCATTAAGTGTTAGTAAATAATTTATAATTAATTAAAAATTAAAACACTATACTTACTTGCCATTGTGTTAATTATTGTTATGTATACTTTGTATAACTCTATATATATCAAACAGGGATATAAAGTTATTTTCGTTATAAATTTATACTTTATTTTAACGTAAATCTTTCCAATTTTTTTTTTTTTGCGTGAACACCAAAAAAGCAGAAAAAAACTTTCGCTTTGCAAATTTCAACCTAACGTAATATATTATATAATCAATCGGAGAAAACGAAATTTCTATAATTAAAAATTACATAATATCTGATGTAATCGGGAAGTATAAATGTCAAGTAGAGAGAGAGAGAGAGACAGAGAGACAGAGAGAGAGAGAGAGAGAGAGAGATTATTATAATTCTCAAATTTGTACTTATAATAGCCCTTTTATAACAAGACAAGAGGGGATCATTATTCAATTGTAAGGTATTGATAATAAGATTAAAGCAAGAGGGGAGTAGTGTTTTGTGTTTTGTGTTTTTTTTTTCAAAATTTGGGCCCTTACTCTCTCAATGACAATGTTTAAAGTTGAAGATTTAAATCCTTTGTTTAGACCTCCAGCTAGTCTGGTTAACAATCATTCAATTTTAAATGGTGGTAATTCATCAGGTTCTCAAGGGAACGGAATTACTTCTAATCTTAGTCATTTACAGTTAGATGATAGACCTTTAACTTTTACCAATTATTTCAAATTTGCAACATTTACCAAGATTAACTGTTATTTCTATCAGGTACAAGAAAATGTTCCACAACCATCTGATGTTCCTACTGGTACCACCACCACCGATAAAAAAGAGATTGTGAAATCAAATCAACATGATCAACCTACTCAATCTAGTAATGAAGAAAAATCATCGTCATCTCCTTTACAACAGATCCATACATATGATTCTACAATCAAATCAAAGTTACTAAGCGATTATGGTATTAAAGATGCAATTACATATGTGGCAAAGAAGGAGATTTGTATTTTCCAATTGGAAACTATAGAAGATGAATCAAATAATGATATAGGTTTTAATCAACTGAAAGATGCAATTGATAATATAATAAGTGAGAATCAATTAAGTTTAAAACTTGTATCTGCAAGTAGGTTTGATTCAAATACAGTCTTTAGACCTCAACAAGGTCAACAACAGCAGGTTGTTTCAAATCAAGCAACGAGACCAATTAGTATTATATATTTAAGTTTTTTAAGGGCAGTCAAGAAATATATCACGTTAAAATTAACAGATACCCATGATTTACCAAATTCAACAATTGAAATTTTACCCTTTGGTAATCAATTAATTGTTTCACCTGCATTTTTAAAACCATTAGATGATTCAATGTCCCCTTCGTTTCAACAACAAACTATAATAACTTCTAATACTCGTATCAATGAGAAAAATTATAAAAAATCTGCATATTCAATTCTCAAACTAAGTCCTTCTTTGTGCTTTAAAAATGATTTAATGGTTAATTTATCAACTTCAAAATCCTTAAAACTTTATAAGCTTTCAAGTTTAGCCAATAAAGAATGGTTCATGGATAGAAAAGATTATGTTATTTATTTATGTCCTTCAGGTGTTCGTTGTTCATGTGCAATTAAAAATTCATTGGTTGATTCAATTACAGATGAAGCACCAATGAATTATGAAAAATTACTTAAATTATTAGATGATCATTCTAGTATCGATTTACCATTCAATGACAAATTTAAAAATAAAAAATTGTCTTCTTTACCTGGTAATTCAAGTCCAAAATGGATTAAATTAATTCCTAATTTAAATCACATGAATGGATTAACTCCAAAGATATCAAATTTCTTAGATTCATTTATACCCAATAGAAAATATATAATGTGGCCACTTGATTTATGTTTTGTGCAATTTGCATCAGATGCAATCATTGAAAAACAGTTGAAGATTAAACAGTCGGATAGTCCAAATGATCAAGAATCAAATGACTCACAAAATCAAAGCTCAAGAGTTGAATTTGAAGATCCTTTCAATCTGATAGAGGATTTCATTGATGTTTGCCAAGAAATTGAAACAGAAAAGGCTCAAAAGTTGAAAGAAGAGGCAAACGAGGTTGCCATACAATTACAGAAGAAACAATTGTTGTTACAACAACAACAACAGAAAGAAGAAGAAGAACAACGACAACAACAACAACTACAGCAGCAGCAACAACAGCCCGAGTCTAACAATCTATTACTCAATGAAACGAAAACGCCGACAGCTGAAAATAGCGAAAATAACAACCAGAATCCATTGACAGACGAGTCAATACCAGGGTGGATGGCTTCAAATACTCCTAATGAAGACCCATTGATTTTACAAGAAAATGAAACACCGGACTCTGCTAACCCAACGAATTTCAATAACAGAGATACTCATGAATTAAAAGAGATGGAAGTTGAAGCAGGCACTAACGAACAAGACACCAATTCAAATGAAGACAAAGATGATGACTGGGATGAATTATTTGGTGAAGATGATATGGATGACGATGAGGTTGAAGTAGGCGTTGATATTGATGCAGATGTGGACGCAGCATTAGATATAGATATTGATGCAGTTGATGATAAGGATCAAACTAATGACATAAAATTAAATACAACAACTGATCCAGCTAAAAAATATGATCAAACAAAACCTGGAATGCAAGAGTCTTCTTCTCAGACCAGTGAAGATAAACAAAATAATGACATCCCAGATGAGGCAGATAATTTAGCAGTCGAGGACGTAAAGAAAGAAGAAGGAAGTACTTTGAATGATGAAAGTGAATCAAAGTTTCCTGGGAGCGTAGACTCAAAAGACTCAATTCCAGACACAGGAAACAAGATAAAGGAAGAAGAAAGTTTTGAGCCATTACACAACCCAGTCACAAATCCTTTATACGAGGATCCTGGTGCTCCTTCTCCAGTTACATTCCAAATTTTCGCACCTACTCAATCTCCCGAACAAGATTCCAACGATGAAGCTAACAAGAGTAGTAATGATATCAATGTAAGCTCTGGAGATATTTCAAACAGCTATATCAACAACAACAACAATAACAACAATACTGCTAGTAAAATTGCCTCTTTGAAAGACAGAAAAAAGTCAATTTTCGCTCCTTTGAACTTTAATCCATTGATTGAAAAAGATATAGATAGTAAGTACTCTGATGGTGGTAAGTTCTTCGTTAAGGGTGGTAATGGCAATGTCACCAACAATTTAAGCAACGATAATAGTCCGAGTATTGGGGTTGCAAAGACTGGTTCTGATGCAAACTCTACAACTCCAACATTTTGGAGAACAGGTACTATTCCAGGAAAGCGGAGATTTGGGTCAAGCGAGGACCCTGATGATAACCATGATTTAATATCAGATAGTGACGAAGAAATGAACATAGATGACGAGGAGGAAGATGATGAAGAAGAAGATGATGAAGACGATGAAGACGAGGAGGAAAATGACAACGAAGGTGAAATGAAGGATGACGAGGAGGAAATAGATCGATTCGGCGATAGTAATGATGAAGATAATGATACTAGACTCACATATGACAACTCTGGAATCGGTTTAGGAATAGTAACTAATAATGGATCTTCGACAACTTCATCAGCTTCGTCCACTTCTGGTGCTGCCAATAGTAACCTGGGATCATCTGCTATCCCATTGAACTCTGGTATGCTACTGAACTCCAACGCCCTTTCTCTGACTCCTGGCGCCCAAATGACTTTGATAAATCCTATAGCCCCAACTTCTTCCCCATCCACTGTATCTCCAATGTTGAACTCTAATGAAATTCAAAATTGGCTGTTTTGGATATTAAGGGGACCACCAGTGAGTACAGTTCCAACATATTTCTTACACTCTAATTCTAGATTCAAAATTTCTGGCGAGAAGCTCGATCAACTATTACCAATCTTACAAGAGTTAGTTTTATATTCTCCTTTGGATACATACTCCAAAGAGTCAACTATTGTGAATCAAAAGAGGGACAACCCAACTGTACTAAGTTATGAAGTTGAAGCTATATTATCCAATGTATTCCCCGGTGTATCCAAGGTTAAATTATACGAGCTACTTGAATCATCAAAGCCTACTGATGTAGGAAAACCTTTTGAGTGTCTATTTGGAATCAACGGCCGAACTGACAATTCAAAAAAGACATCATCGCCTGAGAGTAAAATAAAACAGCAGGCAAAGGACAATTTCTTGAAGTTAGAGTTTGATGATCCAAGTTTTGCTGCGACTTCTCCATTAATGACGTTGAACTCTAATCCTGAGTTAGATATGAGAAGAAATACATTTTCAAAAGATATCAGCAGTGGCCATCTATACAACAACGGCAATAGCAGTAATAATAACAATAGCAGTGGAAATGGAATCAACGAAACAACTATTACTAATAGAAACATTATTGACAGTGTCTCAACTAATTCTCTGTTTAGAATTCCAGCAACTTTGATTAATTCGAAAAGATTGGATCAGGATTTGAAAATTAACCAAACAAGTTTGGACTACTGGAAGATTCTCAATCTACAACCAGTGAAGCAGGTTAAAAAGTTTAGAGTTTTATTCATTATTCCAAATTCATTCCAGTTTTTCAAACAGAAATCAATTAATTTACTGGACACCTTGATTGACACTTATAAGAACTGTAAATTAGGTTCCTTGAGCAAAGTCAGAACAGGTAATGCAGATGATGGTATATTAGAGATTCAAGGACAAACTGAAGTTGAGTTTTGGTCCAATGCTCAGAAATCTCTTGGTGCACTATCGAAAGATTTACAAGATAAGTACTTTTCTGATATAGAACATAGCACAGACCCAATTCTATTACTGTTTGCAACTCCTTTCATGAGATTAGAGTCTACTGTGTCAATGTCTCATTTAATTAATACGTTTAACGAATTGTTAACTGAAAAATTAGTGGTGGACGAAAACTCTTCTACAGAAGAAGATAAGAGAAAAAAGAGACAAAAGAAATCCACTACTCCTAAGAAACTCAAATTACCACTAGTTACATTCTACAAGGTTCTTCCTATTGATTTCTACTTCAACACAAAAGGTAATTTTTCAGTTTACATGAATGAGCAGATAATTGATCTGTCATTGAATCTATATAATTTATGTCCTTCTAAGTTTCCAACTTCAGTAACTACCATAAACAGTAGTTCACTAATTTCTCAGTTCAAAGATAGAGACCCATTTTTCACCATTGCCAAAGATATACCGAAAAAGATTTTTTTCATGCTAACGAAAGCTCCAATTGCTAAAAACTTGATTAGCAATGAATTATTTTTACACGTTTGTTATGAAAGATCAATTGATAAAAACTGGTGTGTTGCAAGTTGGGTGAATCAATATGGATCCATCAACTATGTTAAATCTTGGTATCTAAATTCAGATAGAGACTCTAAGAATTTTAAAAGTTTCGAGCAAGTGTCGAATGAGATTATGGAGATTACGATTAATTATACAAATCAACACGATGGAAAGTCTTACATAATATTAACAAGATTGAACAACATGATACCAGACGATGAGCTAACTGAATGGAAAAGACTATCAATGAAAAATAATAAATTGACTTTAATTGTTCTAACTGTGGAATTAGAACCATCGACATTGATTTTATCCAGACTTCAACAGAAACAACAACATCAGTTTTCAAATCATACTCAAAAACAGCAACAATTTTTGAAATCTCAATACCATTCAATGAAGAATTATACCATAAATTCAAACACACCATCTTCAACTTTGACCCCGTATAACTTCCCAACGGTTGGAACTAAGCTAGAGAGTCCTGAAATTAATAACTCTATGCAAACCCCATCGTATGATTTGATATCATCTCCAATGGATGTAGCTAATGCAAATGCAAATGCCAATCCATTCATTCAGTATCACCCAGGAGAGACAAACAATCAAGTTCTCGTTGAGCTATCAAATGAGTGTTATGGTATTATTTTACAAGTTGCACAACCATTGTCTAACCAGTCGATTAGAATGCCACTTCGTACCGGGTTCTTAGTGAATGCAATTGATAGCAGCAAGTCTTTAGAGATTAATTTGTTGAGTTGTCAATCGGGAATTAATTCGATTGAATTACTTAAAAATTTGATTGTTCAATTCAAAAATTTGAGTTTATTCACAAATTATTATGATTTAGATCCTGATTTTAAAACTACAAAGAATGGTGAATACGATGAGTGCGATGATGATGGTACGGAAGGAGACGAAAACATTGATGATGTAGAAGATGCAAATAACTTTGATACTCAAAAGATGGATAACATGTATGGTAATGTTGTTCCAATTCACATCTTATCGGTTAGAAAGATGCTGGAGTTTTTGGTACATGTAAAAGTTGAATAATTTTTAAGTTATATAAAAAGTATATACGTTACACATTTTTTGAAACGAATGAATCATACAGCGAAGGTAGAGTATAACTCTTATACTCTTGTACCTCTTTTTGAGATAACGAATCTGATTTAATAGCTGTAGAGTAGAAAGCGTTGAATGCATTAGAATTTAAAGTATCATTTTTTTTCAAAATCTTTAAAATTTTACCATTGACTGATTGGTTATTATTGACCAACCAGAGAGACAATTGAAAATTTACCAAAAAGCAAACCATTTTAGTAAATTTGAAATATGTTTGTAGAACATCATTAGGATATTCTTTAGTATACAGGTATAATTCATCATGTGGTTTAACAGTTTCGACAAATTTCAAGAAATTAGGATTTGGCGAATCAGAGTTATCAAACCAACTTAAATTATGTGAATACTCTAAATCTTGAAATGTGAGTTGTGTTAATAAATTACACGATATGAGAAGCAAGAAACGATTCTCCAACTTTGTATTTGGAACCTGGAAAAATTCAATGAATTCGAGATAAGACAACTTTGATAAACATTTAGAGATGGAATGAATATAATTTTCATGCAAAGTTTCTTCAACACCGACTAGATTTTGAATCATGGTAAAATTTAAAAATAAAAGGTTTCTTCTCAATTCAATTGATTCTAAACCTAGTTGTGAATCATCCAATTCTAAATCTCTCACTATAAGGTTATCTTTAACTAATTTTAATTCATTTTCAAATATAGGTTTTATATCGGAATTTGCATCTGTGAATGATATATCAATCAATTCAAGCGAAGCATTTTTCAAAGAGTGATAGTTTAGTATAGACAATGACTGGTAAAAAAATGAATCTTCTAACAATCTAACATCACCATTTATATAATTATCCAAATCCAGTTTGTAATAATTTATGAAAATAGTTATTAATCTTTTCCAAATTTGCCAACTTATACCATAAGTTTTAAAAGAAATATCATTTGAGTTTGATAAAGATGAGCATTTTAAACCCCATTTGATGAAGAGCCAGAAATTTTTATTCAATTTATTAAATTGGGTATTTGTTGAAAATTTAAAGTCAAAATCATCATCATCATCTTCATTATAGTCTTTTGTTTTAATATTTTCCACTTTTTTTAAACTTAAATCAAAATCTAATAATTTATGAGACGTTGATTTATTATCAACATCATTTTTAACTGGTAGTCCATCACAATTTTCAAAATTTTGTCTCTTTATATCTCCTCCATCAACTTGACTTGAATTTCTCTTTTTAGAGTATCTATTTGATCTACTCAACTGTCTAGATACTGATCTATCATTATAATTCAAAAATTTAAACAATTTAATCAATAATTCAAACAAATATTCCTTCTCCTCTTCAACAGGTTTAACAGCAGTAAATAATTTATCTGTACCATCTGTACCATCATCTGCACCATCGAAAACCTGTAACAATTCATCTAAAATATCCAAACATCTTAAATTAATTGATCTACTAACATAATTCAAATCATTAAATTCACCTAAATCTGTATTTATTGGTGATATAGTTGATCCTACAAGTATTGAATTCAAACTATTTAAATCTGGTAATTTTAAAAGTGGTAATTCACACCTCAAAGATGAATCTAAATGACATAAAAATTTACTAAAAGATGCAAATTTCAATATCTTTGACTGATAATTAAACTCATCCCTATGAAATTGTATATTATTATATGGCATACTCAGTACTAAAAACACTGTCTAATATGGAAAGAGTATAACTACCAAAAACAAACATAATAATAATATTAAAATTTCGTTATAAAACCTGTAAAGTACTGGGAAGAACAGAAAACCACATCACGTGATATACACATAAAAACCACACAGCCCACTATCACATGACATAACACACACGTGACGTTACTCACACGACATACAATATGGGGGTTACGAAGCGCTGTGTTTTATTTTATAATATGGAGAAATTACGTAATATATTACTTAATCGTAAAACAAAACAAAACAAAAAAGTTTAAAAAATTTATGTATGGAAGTTTCCATTTCTTATTGTTTATTTTTGTTCCTTTGCTGCTGCTTCGTGTCTGCTGCTTCTCTTATTTAAATATGTTATATATTTAATTTATTTATTATATATATCTAAAGAACTGTTGTCTCAATATATATATATATATAGATAAATTTTTTACTTTATTGTTTATTATTAGGGGTTATTTCTTTATGGTTAATTTATATACATATATATAGTATGCCTTTAAATACAAATACTTTTGAATTTACCATATTGGGTTGTTCAGGAGGACCAGTATGTGGTAAAACTTGTTCATTTTTATTAAAGCCAATAGGTATAAATTATAAAGAATTAATAACTAAAAATTTAAAAGAATGTTTAGTGCTGATTGATTCAGGTACATTGTTAACATCATTAGTTGAAATTTTAAATGATTGTAAGAATAATACAATGCTTTCTACAAATTTTTTGTTAAATTTATATGCAGATTCACAAGATTTCAATTACTATACAAATAAAGATAGTTTAAAGCTAAGTGATCCATTCAAGTGTTTATTTTCAGATGAATTTTCAGTTGATTTATCAATTTTACAAATGAGTAAACATATAATGAATTTACTAAACTGTTTTTTAATAACTCATGCACATTTAGATCATATATCAGGATTAGTTTTAAATTCACCAATAGTAACGAATAAGATTAAGATTTATGGATTACAAGATACAATTTCAAACTTGCAAAACTGTATATTTAATGGTAAAATTTGGCCAAATCTTGATACGATTGATTTTGAAAAACTTGTTAGTAATACAACTGTTCAACTTAATAAATATTTTTCAGTGGAAACGTTTCAAGTATCACATGGATCAATAGACGATAGTGATGAATCAAGTAGTTATAAATCAACTGCATTTTTAATTACAAGGATTGAAAATTCTAAAAAAATGATTATATTTGGAGATTTAGAAAGTGATTTAATATCTGGTGAATTATTTAATTATACAATTTGGCAACGAATATCACCTGAAATTCTATCGAATAGTTTAAATTCAATTGTAATTGAATGTTCATCAATTGATAAAGAATCAGACGAACCTTTATTTGGTCATTTAACACCAAGTTTCTTAATATATGAATTTTTACAACTAAGGAAGATGTGTATAGATACAAGTGAGAATAATAATAACAACAACAACGACTTGGATTGTAAAAAAAAACACTATCAAAATAATAATTTACAACCTTTGAGAGGTTTAAATGTTTTAATTATACACGTTAAAGAAACTTTTGAATTACAAGATCCAAGAAAATTAATACTAATTGAATTAAATAGATTAAATTCTTTACATAATTTACAAATTAATTTTTCAATGGGTTTACCAGGACTGACTTATGTATTATAAATAGTTTTATTTAAGAGACAAACGCATTTTAATTATTTCTTATAATTGAGCTATACCGTAACCTTTAATATGTTTAGCAAATTCCCATTGCATATCTTCACATTTTAAATCTTTTAAAAATTCAATTTCTTTACTTGACTTATTAATTATAGCCATTGAATATTTATCAAGTGATCTAGCATCTCTATAGAATAAAATTTTCATACAATCTCTAACTAATTTAACTGCATCTTCTTTATTTAATTTTAAAACATCAGCTTCTGAATCAACTTTTTGTCTTAATAATGGAATTGCTAAATGAGCTCCAAAACCTGTTGCTAATGAAGGTGATGAATATGCAACACCTAATAAATCAACATATTTTAAAAAAATTTCTTCATTTTCATCAAATCCTGCAACTAGTGCAGAATTCCAAAGTGGATTCATCTTTGATCTTCTATTGTATAATAAATTTGTTAAATATTCATGAACATGACTTGCCTTTAAACTATCAATTCCAATATCTTCTGAATCTAAATCATATGAATCATTAACTGATAAATCATCTAAAATTCTTTGTAATTGTTGTAAATCACTAATATCACCAGATATACCAACAATTGTTTCTTTACCAACTTTAATTAATCTTTCTAAATCATCAATTTTTAATAATGAACCATATGATCCCAAATTATCTGCAGCAATAATAACTCCATCATTATATTTAACTGCAATAACTGATGTACCTGTTATCATTGGTTGTTGAGTATTCATTGTTGGGAAATCTGCATTGGATTTATGTTGTTGATGTTGATTAACATTTGAAGCATTGGATATTTTATAGTTATATTCTCCGTATGTTTCAGTAGATGGTCTACCCCAATGGAATGGATCGTGATTCATTGTTTGTTTATATATATACTTTATCTAATTATAAATGATATAATCTCTACTGATAATACTATCATTTAATATATCCCTTTATTTTCTTTGAATTCTTCTTCACTTTTTTTTTTAAGTGGCAAAAACTGAGAACAAAACCATATCAGATTAGATAAGCAATTATGTAATAATAATTACATAATACATTACTTAATAAACGGAATCGAAATCGGTTTCAGTGGGTGTTGATTACATAATTTTTATAATTAACAATTTTTTTTTGTCTTTTTTTTGGTTTTGTATAACTTCTCCCTTTTGTTCTTTATGTCCTTTTAATTAATAAAAATTATTTGATTTATCCAATTTATTTGTTTATTTATTTATTATATATACATATACATATCTTATAACATTATTCAATATGAGATCTTCATTACAATTATTTGCTTCAGTTACACGTACGCCTTTGATTAAATTCGTTGGTGGTCCACACATCTTTCAAAGTATGTATAAATTTATCTATCTCCATTGTATTCCATTCCCATACTAACATATTAATTTTTTAGAACATCCTGTTGGCCCACATCCACAATCAAATGGTGTTTTACCACAAAAATTAGCTTCTAAAGTTTCATTCACATCTATTCCAAATGTTGCATTTGAATCAAGAAATATATTGTCTAAAAGATTTAGATATACTCCAATTGATGAATTAGAAATTGATGATGTTAATACCGGTGGTGCTGAAATCTTCATTAAATGATTTTATATATATATACATCTATCTCTCTTTCTCTCTGTACAATCCTATTAAATTCGAATATTATATTATCCTTTATTATCCTTTTGTAATTGTAAAATGGCTATACACACACACATCCTTGCACACGCAGTTTTTGTCACCAATCGCAGAAAATTCAAAAAAAACGAAAATTCACAAAAACTAAAAAACCGACACGTTTGTGAGTTTTTTTGTTTTAAAATAAATCAAATTTGTCTTGTTTGCCCTTTGTTTGCTTCCCCCTCCATTTTTTTTTTGTTCCTTTTACTGTGGTATTATAGAAGTATATAAAGATGTCACAATCACATTATCAGTATGATGAGAATTCAGAGACATGGCCATATTTTGTTCTTACTGGATTGTTAGTTCCATTGGTACCAACTACAATTTCACTGATCAGTGATAAGTTATCATCATCATCTTCATTAGATTCAACTAATGATAGTGCTATAGATTTAAAATGGTTTAAAACTTATAATGATAAAGAGTTATCAAATTTCAAAAGTAAAATTTCAAATAAGAAATTGTTAACAAAGAAAATTTTGTTTGTTTTATTTGGATGGATCTTGGTAATTGGTTTAATAATAAAGGCAAACTCAATTGATATACCAATTGGTGAAACAAACTTTGATCCATGGAAAATTTTACAAATTGATGAATCAGCTACTGAAAAAATTATCAAAGCTGCATATAGAAAATTATCTTTAAAATTCCATCCTGATAAAGTTGATACATCTTCAATGACTCAAGAAGAGAGTGATGAAGTTGATGCAATTTATGTTTCAATTAATAAAGCTTATAAAGCATTAACCGATGATTCAGTTAAAGAAAATTTCTTAAAATATGGTAATCCAGATGGTCCAGCTGAAATTAAACATGGTATTGCATTACCAAAATTCTTAATTGATGGTCCAACATCTCCATTTGTTGTTTTCATTTATATATCATTAATTGCAGTTATATTACCAGTTGTTGTTGGTTATTGGTGGAATGGTGTTAAATCTTATACAAAACAAGGATTACATGTTGAAACTGCAGCTTATTTCTTGGATAAATTAATTAATTTTAATCCTTCAAAATTAGTTCAAGTTTCAACAATTATTAATGATTTAAGTCATGCTATTGAATTTAAAAATCTGAATAAAAATTTAACAGTTGCCAAAATTGAATTTTTATTAAATGCTCAATTAAATAGAACAAAGTTAGACTTGAAGGATGAATTGTTAAAATTAGAAATTGTTTCAATTGCTCCAAAATTAATTCTTGGTTATATCGATATTGCATCTAATTTTAGAAACACTGACGTTTGTCTTAAATTAGTTGAAACTCATAGATGTTTAATTCAAGCTTTAAATATTGAATCAAGTGCTAAGGTTAATAAATATAGACAAATTTTACAATTACCAGGTGTTTCAATTGATAAATTAGATACAAAACAACCAATTTTCACATTGGGTAAATTATTGAAAAAACCAACTGTGGAACCTTCTAAATTCTTAAATACTGGTGAAGATGAAAAAATTAATTCAAATATTTTAAAAATTGCCTCTTTAATACCTATAATTGAACCAATTGAAGCAGGTTTCAAAGTTACAGGTGAATCATATGTCCCACCTTCATCAACTGTTCATATTAGTGTGAAATTTTTAATTAAATCTCCAAATCAATTAGGTAAACCTTCATTAGATCAATTATCAAAAGAAGTTATTGAAACTCAATTTAATGAACCTGAAACTTTAGAAAACTTAAGAAATCCATTTAAAGTCGTTGAAGATCAACCTGATTTAAAATTACCAATTTTACCACCTTATTTCCCAAACCCAGAATACTTAAATGAAAATAATGGTTGGGTTGCATTATTATTAGTTCAACGTGATGGTAAATTAGGTGAAACTCCAAATTATATAACAAAAGTTGACTTGAAAAATTTAACATTAACAAGAGAAGAATTTTTAAAATCAAATGCTGTTGTTTCAACTTTTAAATTCCCATTAAGTGCTCCAACTCCAAAAGAACCAGGTCAATATCAATTTAGATTAATATTGAAAAATTTAGTCTTTTTCGGTTCTGATTTGGAAATTCCATTAATAATGAATGTTGAAGATAAACCATTAGATTCAGCCAGTAAAGATTTATATGAAATTGAAGACCCAGATGAAGATTCTTTAGCAGGTGCATTTGCTCAAATGCGTGGTCAAAATGTTAAAAAAATTGAAGATGACTATTCTGATTCTGAATCTGATTCTGAAAATGAATTAACCGACGATGAAGAAAGTGAAGTTGATTGGACTGATATCGATACCGATACTGAAGTTGAAGAAGATGCACTCGATGCTGAAAAATAATAATAACATTTGTACATATGTTTTTTTTTACTTAGCTTTTTACGTTTACTTTGAAATCTTTTTTTTTTCCCCTTTTTTTTTTGCTTACTTTTTTTGATACTATCAATATAATGTTTTTTTAGATTAAGTATTATACATTTGTTTTTTTTACCGTTGTTGTTAAACAGTACTATAAACGTTTTGGGTACTTATTGAACTGGAGTACCACTTCTAGGAGTACCACTTCTAGGAGTACCACTACTATTTGCATTACCACCTTTTCTTAATATTCTATTTGCATATTCAATCAATTGTCCATTTCCTTCTAATGAAACAAAGAATTTTCTTCTCAATCTATCTTTCCAAGATATAACACCAATCTCTTCACCGTAGTTTAATAATTTTTCAAATTCCATATCGTTAGTGAAATCTTTATACAAGTAACCTTTAAATGATTGAATTCTATCCAATTCAAGTTGCCATAGTTTGATTTGATCGATCACCGTTGGTGGTAATATTTCCAATTTCAACTCATTAATAGCTTCTGTATTACCAACTGAAGCTTCAAATTCTAACTTCTTGGCTAATTTATCCTCTGCCATTTTAACCATTCCTAAATGGGCATGACTTTCCAAGTAACTAATAATCTGTTCAGACGTTATACCATTGATTAACGCATGTCTTATAGATTCTCTAGTTAAACTTCCTGTAACCATATTGGTAAATCTAGCTTTCAAATGAACAAATAAATTTAAAATGGCAATTTGTAATGGAGATGATGTATAACAGTAAATTTTGAAATTAGTTTCAATAATAATTGAACCTTGTAATGCTTGATTTTCTTTAGCATTACCAATCTCTTGATCAATAACACTTGAAGCAGTTTTGAAATTGGTATGTTCTGAAGTTAAAGTTGTAGAAAGTCTAGTTGGATAGAAAATTTTCTTCTTATCACCATCTGATGAGGTTGGATAATAGATCAACCCGTAATCTATCAAATCATCCAACATAATCATTTGTGTATCATTTAACATCTTAATTGGATAACCTTCACCGAGTTCCAATGAACCTAACATAAAAATGAAATTTAAAACATCAACTGGATTCATCATTAATGTTTCTGACATTTTCAAATACTGTAATAGCAAAGTCCATATCTGTGAATTTATATCTTGTAACAAAAATTGAAACCCATTCTGTGTAATTAATAATTTACGTAAAACATCTGCTGAAGTTGATGTATTATTATTTGGCTCATAGTCCATATCATAATCTTCACCTAGATCTTCCCTTTTCTTTCTATCTGATGGTAATTCCATCAATCCACTATATCTCAATAATGTTAAAACACCTATACTTGGTAACTCTTTAATTTCAGATCCAACCATAAAATGTAAAATATTTTCCCACTTGGCAAGACAATACTTGTCTAAAAATTCAATAGTTATATGATCATCCGCATCATCATCGAATAAATTACCCAATTTTTTACTCTTGTCTTCTTCAGATTCACCACTATTTTCATTCTCATCATACTCTGCAACTTCAATAGATTGCTTTTCACTTGTAGTGGAACCGGTCAATGCATCTCTAAAACTTCTTCTAAAAATTGGATTCAATTGAACAAATGGTATAATAGTAGGTTGACCAGTTTGTGGATGTGCCACTTGCTTCTTGATATCTTTCAATAAATTAAGTGCCTTCAATCTTTTAATAGATTCATTCTGATAAATCTTATTAGGATTTCTATGATGTGCTGTTGGCTTATCGTTACCAACAGATGCAGGCACTTTGACCCATCTATTCAAATCTGAATATGGAATTGAAGTCTCTTGGAAAAGTAATGCCATAATATAAAACTTGGCCAACGATGGTAGTAATCTAAATATTGCCAAACATGTCTCTGGATACTTATATAACTGAGAGTGAACAGTCTCTGGAAGATTATCTAGATACTCATTGATAGTGGACTTGAATAACTCACTAGACTGCGTCGATGAACTTTCAGACATCTTGATTACCTTACTCTTCCCCCTTCTTGATCTTACTGACTTCAGAACTAACAAAAAAAACAGACAGAGATCAAAATATAACAAAACTTCCTTTAAACAGAGAAAATAAGAAAATTTAATCAACAGTTTTTTTTAAAAATGAAGATGACATAATTAATGACATAATCGAGAAAAGGATGACAAAAAAAAAAAAATTTTTTTTTTAAAGGAAAAGAAAAAAAAGTTTTGTGTGTCGTTTGTCATACAAACAAATGGGAATTGATTTATATAAAAGTTGATATTTTCTAATTGATTAGTAGAGTATAAGTAAATATATATTACAGAAAGAATTCTGGTTAAGTATATACAACAATGTCTACAAAAGTTCACTCTCACCCTGTTGTGAAAGAGGAAGAACAAGATTCATTTGGTGATCTACTTCAACCTACTTTCAAAGGTAAAGGTTTGAATGATCCAATCAATACTGCTGAAGATAAATGGAATCTTTTACCTGCATTTCTGAAAGTTAAAGGTTTAGTTAAACAACATTTAGATTCTTTCAATTATTTTGTTGATACCGATTTAAGAAAGATTATTCAAGCAAATGAAAAAGTTTTAAGTGATGTTGATCCAGAGTTTTACTTAAAATATTTAGATATTAGAGTTGGTTATAAAAGTGGTGCGGATCCAAATCAAATTGAAGTTTTATTACCACCTCATGAGTGTAGATTAAGAGATTCTACATATAGTGCACCAATTTATGTTGATGTTGAATATACAAGAGGAAGGAAGATTATTATTCATAGAGATTTAGAAATTGGTAGAATGCCAATTATGTTAAGATCAAATAAATGTATATTAAATGGAAGAAATGAAAAAGAAATGGCATATTTAAATGAATGTCCATTAGATCCAGGTGGATATTTTATTGTTAATGGTACTGAAAAAGTTATATTGGTTCAAGAACAATTGAGTAAAAATAGAATTATTGTGGAAGCAGATGAAAAGAAAAATATTGTTCAAGCTTCAGTTACTTCATCTACACATGAAAGAAAATCAAAGACATATGTTGTTACTAAGAATGATAATATTTATTTAAAACATAATTCTATTAGTGAAGAAATTCCAATTGTGGTTGTTTTAAAAGCTGCAGGTATTATATCTGATCTTGAAATTATTCAAATGGTTTGTGGTGATGATTCAGTTTACCAAGATTTATTTGCTGTTAATTTCGAAGAAGCTGCTAAATTAGGTATTTATTCTCAAAAGGAAGCATTAGAATACATTGGTAGAAAAGTTAAAACTATTAGAAGAATGAATGCTCCAAAATTAACAATTTTACAAGAAGGTATTGAAGCTATTGCAACTACAGTTATTGCTCATATTACCGTTGAAGATTTAGATTTTAGAGAAAAAGCTTTATACGTTGCTATGATGACTAGAAGAGTTGTTATGGC
Organism: Ogataea piceae; assembly: GCA_030567815.1. NCBI lineage: Eukaryota > Fungi > Ascomycota > Pichiomycetes > Pichiales > Pichiaceae > Ogataea > Ogataea piceae. The sequence continues at coordinate 257,171 of JAJLSX010000003.1, read as the reverse complement.
AATGCATAATCCAAAATTAGTTGACGATAGAGATTATGTTGGTAATAAACGTCTTGAACTGGCAGGTCAATTGATGTCACTATTGTTTGAAGATTTATTTAAAAAATTCAACAATGATTTCAAAGCTAATTTGGATAAAATTTTAAAGAAACCTAGTAGAGCATCTGAATTTGATGCTTTGTTACATATTAATATCCATTCAAATAACATTACAACAGGATTAAATAGATCTATTTCAACTGGTAATTGGTCTTTGAAGAGATTCAAGATGGAAAGGGCAGGTGTTACTCACGTTTTAAGTAGATTGTCTTATATTTCAGCTTTAGGTATGATGACAAGAATTTCATCTCAATTCGAAAAATCTAGAAAAGTTTCAGGTCCAAGAGCTTTACAACCTTCCCAATTTGGTATGTTATGTACATCTGATACACCAGAAGGTGAAGCTTGTGGTTTGGTTAAGAATTTAGCATTAATGACACATATTACAACAGATGACGAAGAAGATCCAATTAGAAAATTATGTTATATCCTAGGTGCTGAAAACATTTCAATTGCAGATAGTGCCACATTACATACCAATGGTACTTTTGGTGTGTATTTGAATGGTACTTTAATAGGTACTACAAGATATCCAACATTATTCGTTGGTAAGTTTAGACACTTGAGAAGAACAGGTAAAGTTTCTGCCTTTGTTTCTATCTATACAAATGTTCATCACTCTGCAGTTCATATTGCAGCTGATGGTGGTCGTATTTGTAGACCATTAATCATCGTTGATCATGGTAATTCTAGAGTTAAGGGTGACCATTTACAAAAATTAAAAGATGGTGAATGGGAATTTGATGATTTTTTGACTAATGGGTTGGTTGAATATTTAGATGTCAATGAAGAAAATGATTCTTTAATTGCATTATATGAAGAAGATTTAAGTAAGAGTACAACCCATTTAGAAGTGGAAACATTTACAGTTTTAGGTGCTGTTGCTGGTTTAATTCCATACCCTCACCACAATCAATCTCCAAGAAATACTTATCAATGTGCGATGGGTAAGCAGGCAATTGGTGCAATTGCCTACAATCAATTCAGAAGAATTGATACATTACTGTACTTGATGTGTTATCCACAACAACCAATGGTTAAGACTAAGACAATTGAATTAATAGACTATGATAAGTTACCAGCTGGTCAAAATGCTACAGTTGCGGTTATGTCATACTCTGGTTATGATATTGAAGATGCCTTAGTTTTAAATAAGGCTTCTATCGATAGAGGTTTTGGTAGATGTCAAACATTAAGAAAAAATACTACAGTTTTGAAAAGATATCCTAACCATTCACAAGATATTGTTTCTGGTATGAGAGTCAATGAAGATAATATTCCAATTTTCCAACATGGTGTCTTAGGGCCTGATGGTTTAGGTGAAGTTGGTATGAGAATTAAGAGTGGTCAAACATATATTAATAAAGCTGTTCCTGTTAATGCATCTGAAGGTGTTGTTGGCGGACAACCTAATATGAATCAAGCTCAACAACATAGAGAAACTCCTATGGTCTACAGAGCTCCAGAAGATAGTTATGTCGATCAAGTTATGATGTCTGTTAGCGATAATGATCAGGCGTTGATTAAAGTGTTATTAAGACAAACAAGAAGACCAGAATTAGGAGATAAATTTTCTTCAAGACATGGACAAAAGGGTGTCTGTGGTATTATTGTTAACCAAGAAGATTTACCTTTCAATGATGATGGTATCTCACCAGATATTATTATGAATCCTCATGGTTTCCCATCTCGTATGACGGTCGGTAAGATGTTGGAATTAGTTTCTGGTAAAGCTGGTGTTTTAGATGGTACTCTTCAATATGGTACTTGTTTTGGTGGTTCTAAATTAGAAGATATGTCCAAGATTTTAGTTGACAAAGGGTTTAACTATAGTGGTAAAGATATGTTGTACAGTGGTATCACTGGTGAAGCTTTACAAGCTTATATCTTTTTTGGTCCTATTTACTATCAAAAGTTGAAGCATATGGTTTTAGATAAGATGCATGCCAGAGCTAGAGGTCCAAGAGCTGTTTTAACAAGACAACCAACAGAAGGTAGATCAAGAGATGGTGGTTTAAGATTGGGAGAAATGGAGAGAGATTGTGTTATTGCGTATGGTGCATCTCAGTTGTTATTAGAAAGATTGATGTTGAGTTCAGATGCCTTTGATGTCGATGTTTGTAACTCATGTGGTTTGATGGGTTACAATGGATGGTGTCCTTCTTGTAAATCTAGTGAAGCTATTATAAAGATGACCATTCCTTATGCTGCTAAATTATTATTCCAAGAACTGATTTCTATGAATATTGCTCCAAGATTAAAGCTGAGTGATGTCTTTTAAACAGAAAGAAGGAAAATAATAATAATAATAAAACAACGAAGAAAACGAAACTAAAATTAAAAAATATCTAAAAAAAATCAAAACATTTAAAATACTTAAAAAAAAGAAAAGAACAAAAAAAACAAATCAAAACTTTAAAGTTCGAACCATGCATTTTGAAATATAAATGTACAATATAATACTATATAGTTATGTGTATATTTACTGTTTCATTTCTACTGTTAAATGAAAAAATATAATTAAACTCTTATGTGAAATATACTCGGGATGTATGTGTAATACGGATATCATAATTATTAAGTAATAAGAGAGTTAGCAAAAAAATAAACTAAATACAAAAAGGGGGTAAGGAGTTAAATAAATAAAATAAAGGGATAAGTAACATTAGTCATTGCAAATAAATATTGGGGGGTGGGGGTTATCACCGACAACTATTTTTTCGTACCAAAAACAGTTTTATAATCAAGATTTAGTTCTTGATACATTTCTTCCATTGTAAATTCATCATCGTCATTACGAGTTCTATCTTGGATCTCTTCACGTTCATCTCCTTCTTCAAGTTTAACACTCATTTGTTCCATCTGTTTTTTCCTATCTAGTATTTCATCTTTTTCGAATTTATCTAAACTTTGAAACTGCCCAGAGTTGATATACTCTTCTAATTGATATAAAACATTCTGATCAAATTCAAACTTTAACTTTCTCAAATTTGTCTTCTCTTGTCTACTACGATACTCTTCAATTCCACCCATCTTATTAATCTTATTACGAGCTTCATTTAATAGATAGTTAGATGCCTTATCTGCCACTGATTGCCACTTGTCAATCAACTTGGATAGTTTATCCTCTTCTCCATGAGACTTGTATCTATATGCCCTTTTCAAATTCTCTAATTTTGTCTCTAATTGACGTATCTCCAATTTAACATTACCACAGTCACCGTTTGAATTTGCATTCTCAGTTTTCGAAAGTTGATTCAATTTGTGTTGAATAGGAGTTATCTTTCTTGGCCTAACAATTGGTGATGAAAAACTACGAACAGCCATTGGAGATGTATGCTTATGCATCTCTTCAGGTGTCAACAAATCGGTAATAACATCTGGTGATTCTGTCATTGATAAACTTGTTGGCGATAGCTTTGGTATTGGAGATGCGGTAATAGAAGGTATTCTATTCAATATAGGACTAGAGAAATTTCTAGATTTCCCAGGTGTAGATGGTCTACAGTATCTTTTCCCCCCACTCGATGAGGTATAATTGGAGATATTATTTAGAGGTGTCTCAAAAGAAGTGGCATAACCTGGCGTACTAACCTTAGATAAACCTCTTTTCTTTGGAACAATAAGTTTGGTGCTCAGAGCTGGTAGTACAAATGGTTCATTCAATTTCTCTGGCGCTGGTAAAATAGGACCATATAATGCCTCTTGTTCACTTATTAAAGACGTGTTGTCGTTATCAATCGAGGTGTCATCTAAAAACAGTAATGATGAATCACCAGATATATTTGCTGCTGCTGTTGCTGATTGATCTGTACTCATCTCTTTAGTCAATGGTATATATGTTATATATTTTATCTATATATCATATTGTAAAGAAAAGGGGGAGGGAGGTAATAATTAACATTTTAAAAAGATACAAATTTTTGTAAACAAATCAAAATAACTCGATCAAAATGATGGGTCGATTTAGTAATTTTTCATTGGCCGATCGACGCAATGCTTTTTTTTCTTTTTTTTTTTTTTTTTTTTTTTTTAAAATTTTTTTTTTTTTTTTTTTTTTTTTAAATACGAAAATTTTCAGTTTTTTTTTTCATTTTCTTTGTTACTATACAATATAAGTATATTTGTATATTTTCTTGTATTTGAGTAATATACTGTTATTAACTTATATATAGTAGTAATTCAACATTAGAAATATACCCCTTTTGAAAAATGGCTAAAGCTACTAAGAGTACAAAGAAGTTTCAAGCTAAGCACTTGAAGCATACAATCGAACAAAGAAAGAAGGTTCAACAGCATAACAAACTTCACAAGAAGAAGAAGGTTAACTATACTGAAAGGGCCGAAGCTGCAAAGAGTAAGAAAGATGGTGAAATCTTTGAAGATATGGATGTTGAAGAGTTTTTTGAAGGTGGGTTTGAAATTCCAAAAGAATCTAAATCATTAAAGAAGGCTAACAAGGCTAAAGAAGAACAAGCAGAAAAAGAAAAAGAAGAAGAAGATTCTGAAGGTTCCGACGAAGAAAAAGAATTAGAACAAGATGGATCCAGTTCAGAAGAAGATGAAGCTGATATGCACGGACAAGATTTAAAAGAATTAGCAAAGGATGATCCTGAGTTTTATCAATACTTACAAGAGAATGATAAAGATTTACTTGATTTCAAACCAATTGATCCAATGGATGCCATCAGTGACTCTGAAGATGAAGCCAACGAAGCTGAAACTGAAGGTAAGAAAGAAACTGAATTAGAAGAAGAATCATCAGATTCAACTGAAGTTACTTTAGAATTAGTTAAATCATGGGATCAAAATTTAAAATCATCAAAGCCAACAATTAAAACTTTGAAAAGTGTTGTTATTGCATTTAAATCTGCCGTTAATATGGACTCAGGTGAAACTTATAGATACTCAGTTACCGATGAAAAAGTTTTCAATCAATTAATGTTTTTAGCTTTAAACAGATTCCCATTAGCAATTCAAAAATTAGCTCCATATAAAAAATCATCAAATGGTATTAGATCATTACAAGTTAGTAACAATAAAAAAATTTCTCAAATTACAACAATTTTAAAGACTCATGCTGGTTCATTAATCATTTTATTAAATGATATTACAAATACAGAAACTGCTGCTTTAATTTTAAAATCAGTTCAAGAATTATTACCATTTTACATTTCATTAAGAAAATTATTAAAAGAAATTATTGGTGCCATTGTTAATGTTTGGAGTTCAACTAAAGAAGTTGAAACTCAAATTGCTGCATTTGCATTTATGAATAATGCATGTAGAGAATATCCAAAGGCTACATTAGAATTAGTTTTAAAATCAACATATTCAAGTTTCATCAAGAGATGTAGACAAACAAATATTCATAGTATGCCAATGATCAATTTCCAAAAGAATTCAGCTGTTGAATTATTTGGATTAGATGAAGTTTTAGGTTATCAAATTGGTTTTGAATATATTAGACAATTAGCTATTCATTTAAGAAATAGTGTTAATGATCCAACAAAGGAAAGTCACAAAGCTATATATAACTGGCAATATTGTCACTCTTTAGATTTCTGGTCAAGAATGTTATCTACTCAATGTAACCCAGAAAAGGAAATTTTGAAGAAGAAGGAAAGTCCATTAAGACAACTTATCTATCCATTAGTTCAAGTTACTTTAGGTGCCATTAGATTAATTCCAACAGCTCAATTTTTCCCATTAAGATTCTATTTAATTAGATCATTAATCAGATTATCACAAAATACAGGTGTTTACATCCCATTATTCCCATTACTAAGTGAAATATTAAACTCAACTGCAATTACCAAAAATCCAAAAGTTTCTAATTTACCTGCAGTTGATTTTGATCACGTTATTAAAATTAACCAAGCTTACATAGGAACTAAAGTTTATCAAGATGGTTTATGTGAACAATTCTTAGATTTAACATCAGAATTCTTTGTCTTATACTCTAAAAGTATTGCATTCCCAGAATTAATAACTCCAGCTGTTATATACTTGAGAAGATACATAAAGAAATCAAAGAATGTTAAGTTTAGTAAACAATTAGCAAACTTGGTTGAAAAATTGAATGCAAATGGTAAATTCATTGAAAGCAAAAGATCAACAGTTGAATATGGACCAAGTAATAAAGCTGAAGTGAATAAATTCTTACAAGATTTATCTTGGGATCAAACTCCGTTAGGTTCTTACGTCTCTACTCAAAGAGAAGTTAGAGAAGCTAGAGCTAAGATTTTAAGAGAGTCTTTATTGGCTGATGAAGAAGATAGAAAGAATTCTAAAAACAATGATGAAGACGAAGATGATGTCGATATGGGCGAAGATGCTGAAGAATCTGCTTCTGATGAAGAATAAATAAATCTTATGTACTATAATAGAGTATTAATATATGTATACAGATACATATATATTTAATATATATTTAAATATATGCGAATGTATGTTCATGTGTGTGTGTGTGTGTGTGTTTCCCCCCACCTTTCTATGTATATCTCTGAAGGGACTACAGTAATGGAAATATATAAATAAAAGTTTAAAGATAACATTACAAATTTGGTAATAGATTAACTAATTCTTATCGGTGAGCCCCGAGATTAACAAATTAGGGAAAAGCCGCGCAGTTAATTTAATTTTGACAGCCATTTTTGTTTTGTTGTGTTTTTTTGGATGTTTTATTAAATGACATTAATTGTATTTATTTTATTAGTACTTTATTATTCTTTTTTTAACTTTTCTTTATTATTTACAGTTTGATTATACATATATTTATAAATATATATTTATTTATATATAGGTATATACAGCTTAGATAATTATAATTTTTTTTCCCAGTATTTACAATGAGATATTCCATTACTTTACTTGCCTCGGTGGTATCCGTTTCAGGTCTTAGTTTGCCCTCGATTCAGGAACCACTAATGCTTTCACAAAATGTATTAGAACATTCATGTCCAATTGATATTCCCTTATCCTGTACAAATGAGACAGAAGTTTCAGATAGTTGTTGTTTTGAACACCCGGGTGGTGTCTTGTTGCAAACTCAATTTTGGGATTACTATCCACCAATTGGTCCAGATGATATGTTTACTTTACATGGGTTATGGCCTGACTTGTGTAATGGTCAGTATGCACAATTTTGTGACGATTCGTTAAATATCGAAAGTGCGGAAGCTATATTGGAAGAGTTTGGTGAAGTTGAATTACTAGATAAGATGAAGAAAATTTGGAAGAATTTCAATGGTCATGATAATGAATTATGGGTTCATGAATTTAATAAACATGGAACATGTATGAGTACAATTAAACCAAGTTGTTTTGATGAAAAAACTTATAAACCTAATCAAAATGTTGTTGAATTTTATAAAAAAACAGTTGAACTTTTCGAAGGTTTACCAACTGCCAAATGGCTTGCAAACAATGGTATCGTACCATCCGAAGAACAAACATATACCAAACAACAAATTGCAGATACTTTAAATGCACAATTTGGTCAACCTGTTTACTTTAAGTGTAATAGATTTAATGCATTACAAGAAGTTTGGTATTTCCATCATTTGAAAGGATCTATATTAGATGGTGATTATGTTCCAATTCCAGCAATGATGAACTCTCAATGTCCTGAAACTGGAATTAAATTCCTTCCAAAGAATTTCAAACCACCAACTCCAACAGATACAAACCCACCTGTTCCAAAACCAACAGGTGATGGATTCATTGGATATTTGAAACCAAAGGATGAAAGTGGGTGTATTATTAGTACAGGTAAATGGTATGCATCCGGTACCTGTGCAAGATTCAATATAATCAAGGCTCCATTTGGTGGTTACAATATAAAATCTTCTAAAGGTTGGTGTGCAATCGATTCCAATGGTGACTTGGGTTGTAGTAGAGCTACTAAACCAATGCAATTTGCATATGATTCCACTACTGGTGTAATTACATACGGTGGAATTTATAGATGGTCTGCAGATGAAAGACCACATGCATGGAAACAAATTCCAATTAGACCAGGTTATGATGGTGAAATTCAATTCAAGTTAATTTTTGAAAAACTATAACTTTTTTTCACCATTTTCATTTTCCTATAGATATCCCCTATTATAGATATTTTCTCTCTATTTTTCTCTCTTTAAAAAAAAGCCTATTACTAAAATTTTGTTTTCTTATTTTTTCTTTTTTTTTTGTTCGTTAAGAAAAAGTACCCATTAGTTTCCAATAAAAAGAATACTTATTTAGATGTACTACTACTACTACTACCACCAAAAAACATGTAAAGACTCTGTACTAAAAGTAGCCAATAAAGAATCACAAATTATTCATTGCGTAAGCATATACGTTACACAGCCCTTTAAAATTTAAACTTCTTCTACAAGTAAATTTTAACGTTTGATTAAATTGCTATTGCAATGGATACAATACTAATGGTATACTTTGAGTTGTATAAATTGGTAATCAGCTTATAATAACTACAATGGATTCGTCTCATCTTCAAGCTATATCCCCTGAACCTCTTTCATTGAAAGATATGAGTACTCCAGGAATACCAAAGAAACCTTACACATCGAAGATGATTCCAATATTAACAGCGATTCAGCAATACAGTACCATACCATTCAGTATATTTTCAGTGATGCATTTAATGGCAGTTGTTGTCGTGCCAGGTTTATCATTAGTTAAGTTGGGAGAACAACTTATCTCGATGGGTAGAGAAATTTATCAAGTTGCACCATTTGAGAATATTCTTTTAGCTTCTGTCGGGATTCATGTTGCTAGTGGTATCCTACTCAGAATCATTAAAAAGTACGACCAGTATAAAAGATATGGTAAGACTAAGTCCAATAAGAAGAGTCATACAATTTTGAAACCAGCTGGATTTGATGATGAACGTGAGGTTAAAGATAAAGATTCGGGATTAGGTGGTATAGCATCATTGTTAGGATTAGGTAGTAGAAAATCACTAAGTTCAAGATTCTTAGGTTTATCACCATTGAGCTTCTCTGGTTATTTATTACTTCCTACTTTAATCTATCACGTTATGAAACAAAGAATTGGACCTTTATTGGTGGATGGAGACTCATCTTTAATTGATCTATCATACGTTTCAAATGCAATTTCATTAAGTCCATTAAAGACATCGGTGGGAATGGTGGTTCTCACAGTAACAGGTTCATACCACATTCTTTCAGGGTGGAATTGGTATAATAAGAGTTTCTCTTTACGTGCAAGAAAAAGAACTTATGGTTTACTTTTCACACTTACATTATTAGCTTCTTCTAGTATGTATTACATTTCACAGTTAGGGCCTGCATGGGGAGTGACTGCTAGAAAGTTTAGCGATTACTCAAATGTCTCTCTTTTATAAGATTTTATCAATTAATAAAACTATCATTCATATGTAATTTATTTTATATGTACAGTATTTTGTTTTTATTGAACTTGTTGTTATATACAGGTTGAAGATCATCAAACAATCGAAGGGTATCTCTAAGTAATTTTAAAAATTTTTAAAAAAAAATTATAGCATCAACACTCAGGCAGAACAAGAATCACAGTTTTCGGGTTCGTTTATATTGCAAGTTAGGACTTTGTTTTCATAAATGTTGTAATTAAGGGTTTTGTCGGTTTCACTAGTAGTTTGGGTATGTTTCGTCTGTTTTGAATCCATGATAGGGTTATATTTTTTCCTTTTCAAGAGTTTGTTTGTAAATTCAACTGGCTCAGAGGCAGATCTTTTTGATTCTCTGTTCACCTTTGATACAGTTGGTTCCAAAGTAAACTTGATAGCAGCAGCTGCTGCCCTAGTTCTCAAGTAATAAATACCAGTTTTCAATCCTTTCTTCCATCCATAGAAATGCATACTTGTAAGTTTTGACATTGTAGGATCTTTTAAAAATAGGTTCAGACTTTGTGAATGATCAATAAAGGGGGATCTATCAACTGCCATATCAATCAAAGTTCTTTGAGGAATTTCCCAAACTGTTTTATACAACTCTTTAATATCATCAGGTATACCATCAATATATTGAATAGATCCATCTTGCTCCAGTATTTGGTTCTTCATTTCATCATTCCACAATCCAAGATCAATCAAGTCGTTCATTAAATATTTATTAACCACTTGATATTCCCCAGAAAGTACTCTTCTGGTATACATATTGGAAGTTACAGGTTCAAAACACTCAGTGAACCCTAATATTTGGGAAGTAGATGCAGTTGGCATGAGTGCAACTAACAATGAATTCCGTATACCATGTTGTTGAATCTTTGATTTGAGTTCATCCCAATCCCATAATGTAGATGGTTTTATACCCCACATATCATATTGAAGTATTCCTCGTGAAACTGGAGAACCATCATATGATTCATAAGGCCCTTCTTCGATGGCTAATTCTATAGATGCCTCTAGCGCACCATGATAAATAGTTTCAAATATTTTCTTGTTTAAAGTTTTGGATTCTTCACATCCAAATGGCATTCTTAACTCATGGAACACATTTGCCAATCCTTGGACACCAACTGCAATTGGTCTATGCTTAATATTGGATCTTTTAGCTTCAATAGTTGGATACATTCCAACATCAATAACTTTGTTTAAGTTCTTCGTCAGTATTTTAGTGACACTATGTAATTTTTCAAAATTATAGTAGTTCTCATCATAGTGGTTAGATTCAATAAAAGTAGGTAAAGCAAGTGAACCCAGGTTACAAACTGCAGTTTCATCTTTAGAAGAATATTCAACAATTTCACAACATAGATTGGATGATTTGATTGTACCTAAATTTTTTTGATTTGATTTTTCATTACAAGCATCTTTATAAAGCAAGAATGGATTACCTGTTTCAGTTTGAGAAACTAAAATGGAGTGCCATAACTTTTGAGCTTTAACTTTCTTTCTATACCTATTTTCAGACTCATATTTATTGTAAAGTTTAACAAACTCTTCTCCATAACAGTCACTTAAACCCGGACAGTCATCTTCAGAGAATAAACACCAATCTTCTCCCTTTTCAACTTTTTGCATAAATAAATCAGGAATCCATAAAGCATAAAATAAATCTCTTGCCCTATGTTCCTCTTTACCATGATTTTTCCTCATATCTAAAAACTCAAAAATATCGGCATGCCAAGGTTCTAAATATATGGCAAATGCACCAGGTCTCTTATTACCTCCTTGATCTACATATTTCGCAGTACTATTGAAAACTTGTAACATTGGAACCAATCCACTAGAATGACCATTTGTACCTGAAATATAAGTACCCGATGATCTAATGTTAGAAACATGCATACCTATACCACCAGATGCTTTTGATATCAAAGCTGCCTTATGAACAGTTTTGAAAATTTCATCAATAGAATCCCCTTCCATAGCAAGTAAAAAACATGACGAAAGGTAAGGAGAAGTAGTACCTGCATTGAAAAGTGTTGGTGATGCATGAATGAAGTATTTTTGAGACATCATATTATAAGTCTCAAAAGCTTTATCCAATTTAGAACCATGTATACCAATTGCTACTCTCATCATCATAAATTGAGGGGTTTCACTACTGATTCCATCCATTTTAAGTAAGTATGATTTTTCCAAAGTTTTAAAGCCAAAATAGTCTAAACAAAAATCTCTTGTTGCATTAATCACTTTATCAATGGCTTCACTATTAGACTCAACAATATCATAATACTCTTTAGAAATCAGTGTTTGAAATGATCTATGCTCTGATGGTCTATATGAAAACAAATTTTTTGAATTTTCAGAGAACTTACAAGGTAATTTAGTTTGTAAATTCTTCACTAAAACTCTAGCAGCAAGAGTTGAATGATCGTAATGCTTCGTAGTCAATGATGCAATCACCTCCGAGGTTAACTCTAGTAACTGATCAACTGTTAAAGATTCTGGTAAGCACTTGGATACAGTTTCCACTATAGTGTCTAATTTTAAATGTTGTAAACTCAAGTCCAAAGATAATGATTGTAAATACTTTAACAACTTTTCTTTACTAAAAGTTGAACTAACAGATGAATTAGCACTTCTAATCTGCGTTTGTGCCTCCGCCGTCATCTGAAACTTTATACTTCTGTCAATATATATCAATAATACCTTACTCTATAGTTCAAAATAAGACTATATAACAATATAAACAAGAAGAGTTGTCTTTTTGTCCTTTTATTTATACAGAGAGTAAAAAAAAAAGCAAAAAAACAAAAAAAAAAAAATCTCAAAGTGAATTTGCGGTTCATTCACAAAACATTTCTTTTTTTGTCTCTTTACGTACGCCGTCTTTTTTTATGTTATAATTTTAAGTTAATTTTTCACTCTTAATATTCAATTATACGTTTAATCATTTATGTGTATAGTAGATGGATTATCAGTTTTGTAAGCTGTAGGTACAGTAGGTTGGGTAATATTTGTATTCCGGGATTCATATATACATACGTTTATATATCTCGGAGTTTACATCTCGTTCGAGCCAAAGAGCCTCTAAGTAACTGTCGTGTAATTAATTACTATTCCGTTTTGAGAACGTTTTTTATTAAATAAATTATAAAAAGATTCATGAGTGTGCTATACAGTATGTCAGCACCCATTTAGCATTAGTCAATAAGTACCTACAAGCAGCTGTCCATTCTTCGTTTGAACTTCTAGCAGATGGTTTGATATTATAACCGGCAACTTTATCTTTAGTCATCTTATATGGTAAATCATTAGAATCGTCAAGAGTTTTCAATTTATTTGCAATCTTAGAGACAACATCGACCAATGCAACCATACCAGCATCTAATTTATTATGTGTAAATAGTCTCCCCAGTGAAAACTCACCATTACTGAATAAATCTAAGGTTGTCTTGTTAATCTTATCTGGATTTTTAGGATCAATTTCCAATCTTTCAATCTTAGATGTAGATCCCATTGGAATCAATCTATAAATTTCTATATTAAAGTTCATCATATTCATCACGGTGGAAAGTAATAGTACAAATTGACCTAATGCAGCATTAATTTCATGCCATGAAACTTTAATATCGTCTAAATTTCCCAATCGAAGACCATTTATCGTTCCAAAATGATCATCGTATGATATTGCAAAAATATCATTAAACACATTTGTCTTTCTTAATGAATCTAATTGATTTAAATTATACTCGTATAAAGATTTAACTCTTTCACGTTCATTAATAAACTCTAACAATTCAGAGTCGTATTTATTTTTATTCTTGTAATATTCCTTCTCTTCCAAGTTTAAATCGGATAACTCTTTTTCAAGTTGAACCAATTCTACTGTTAAATCTTCATGTTCTTTTTCGGTATCTTCCAACTGTTTAAGTAACTCTTTCTCTTGTAAATTTAACTCTTCTAATTCACTCAGTGATTGATCGGCCTTGGTAGAATTAGGCCCATTCTGTACAGTTAATTTCTTCAAGAACTGAACGTATGTATCTTTCTCTTTGGTTAATTGTTCAAACCTAGACTTTAATTCTTCAATCAAAGTATTTGCACAGTCATTACAAACTGGATAATCAATTTCATATTTGGAAGATAAGATATTGAAAATATTCTCAAGTGTAGAAACTCTATCACTGACAGGTATCTTGTCCATATTATTATTTTCATGTTGTAACTGTTGGTACTTCTTTTCATCCAATATTACAAAAGACCCATCATCCATATTTATATGATTATCTGATTTCCTAGAACTCAGTAATGGTTTCCCTTCACTTGAAATCAATGCTTTTTTGAAAAGTTTAAACTTATCATCAGGTATAACTGGTAAATCATCGGGTATACTATCGTTTCTATCAATTAATGATAATGGAGTTGTTGTTGTTGTTGTTGTGGATGATGTGGTTGTTGTTATTGAACGATTTGCACTAGGTCTCTGACCATAGCTAATTGTAAGAAGATGTTTTTGAGCATTGCTTAAACCTTGTAATGATTCATCAATAAGTAGTGGTAATTTACACCTTTGACACGTATATCCAGACATTTCTAATGTACACCATTTGTAACTCTTCTATCCTGTCTTGTGATTTAAAACAAAATACTTTTGTTATCTTTTAACAAAACAGAAATTTGTTGCTTTTTTGTTGTTGTTGGCGTTGCGATTAACAAAAAGTTAATTATTGAAGGCTGTGTTTTTATTTTTAATTTTAAATTTGTCATTTACGAATATTTCATTCAGTACGGATATTTTTATATATATTTGAATTGGGGATATTAATTATATAGTTTATCTGTCTTCTAATGCAAAGACCACATCCTTATGTGTCTTTGGATTATATGGATCAATTAAGAATTTTGAGAATAATTTCAAATTATCAACACCTCTAATTTCATTACCTAATAATGGCATTTTAACCAAGTGATAATCTTCATATAATTCATCCATTTGGTCCAAGTATTTCTTTTGCATCTTCCATCTAGATTGACATCTCTTACATTCATCATCTTCAGCAAATAATAATTGATTAACAACAATTGAATTAACATCCATGTTATATTTCATTAAATCTTGAACCAATCTTTCAGTTTCATAAAGTGATAAGAATTCAGAGATACAAACACAGACAAATGTAGTTAATTCAGGATCTTGAAATTGTTTATTAACTTCTGTAACTTGAGTCTTGATATCGGCTAATTTACTAAACATTTCATTTTTTTGATCACCACCCATCATATTCATTAATGGACCTAATCTACCACTAATTTCATTGAATTTACCTAATAATTTTTCTAAAGTTGATGGTAATTGTAAAAATCTTAATGTATGACCAGTTGGAGCAGTATCAAAAATAATTGTATCGTATTTAATAACTGCTGAATCATCATTCTTTTGATTCTTAATATGTTTTAAAACTTCCATAAATGAAAATGCTTCATCGATACCAGGAATAGAACCGGTAACTTCAGACATCATACCATTAAGTGGATCACTTTGATCCATACCCATGGCACCACCATTAGCTGTAAATTCTTCTAATGAAGATGATGGATCAATTTCCATACATGATAAATTAGAAATACCTTCAACAACTCTGGCATCTTTACCAAATTTTTGATCAAATGCATCAGATAAATTATGTGCAGGATCGGTAGATATAAGTAAATAGTTCTTGGTAGGATTATTTAAAGCTAATTGAATTGAAACTGATGAAGATGTAGTTGTCTTACCAACACCACCTTTACCACCAACAAAAATCCATCTTAAAGATTCATGAGAGACAATATCTTTTAAACTTGGTTCAACTTCAAAATCAGACATTATTATATATTAAATTCTTTGATTTCAATTATTTATTATTTATATAAAAAAAGATAAATACAATGATTCACTTTTAAACAAAAATCGACAACTTTTTTTTAAATCCCCCATCATCAACGCATACATTTCAAATATTTCAGTAATTTTTTGCGTGGTGCGTACATAAAAAAAAAAAATTATTGCGCAAATTCGACTATCGGCGCGTCGTTTAGATGTATTATATAATCAATGGAACATTCGAGAAAATATCCTCAATTTTACCCCCTTTTTTTATACCCATTTCAATTATCTTTCAAGTTTAAAGAAGCGATTGGTACGCTTTATTGATGTATCAAGGTCGGAGCAGTCTGTCAGTAGTCTTTTTTGTATCCATCCAGATAGTTTCTTTTGAATATTTTGCTTTCTGTATCTAGTATCAACTAAATATATAACTGCATAGTCATTTATATTTCTTATTGCTCTACCAACACTTTGATTGACAGCTTTCATACATATATTTTCATAGAAATTTTTAGCATTCTCTAAAGCTTCCCTTTGTGTTCCTCCGCTTTCTATAGTTTTCAATTCTATGTATTTTCTTTTAGCTATTAAATCACCACTGAAATAATTTGGGAATGGTAGTCCAATCATTATAACAGCTCTTGCCAAGTCATTGGCAAAATTAATACCTTCAGACATTTTACCACCCACAACTGCAAATAGAATTGCACCTCTCCTTTCATTCATTATTTTATCAGAGTAATCATTCAATGTTGAGTCAACATTTGATGATCCTTTCAATTCCATATAAATTTTCTTGGTGTTGTTTATTTCATCATAGATACTTGTCTTTTTCCAAAAAGTTAAAATTTCTTCCAAGTATTTATAACTTGGAAAAAATATAACAACTCCAAATGGAACATTTTTAATAACTTCAATGATAGCTTTACCCAATTGATTCATCATTTTAAAATCATTCCTTTTATCAAATGAAAATTCAAACTCTTGATTCCCAAAATTTGCAATTGGATATACGTTTAAATTATTATCAGGGATGATATGATCACAATTGAAATGTTTAATCTTTTCAGTTGGAATATATGGAGCTAAAAATTTGGTAAAATCAGTTATTGGTTCCATAGTACCTCCAGCTAGTATTACACATTTAGATTCTTCCATCACTTCTTTAAATGCTTCACTTGGATCTAAAAGTAAATATTTCATTATAACTTCATTGTTTGAGTCTTTATCGAAGAATAATTTCCCACTCTCTGATGGATTTGATAAACAGTAAAGAAATGAACGTATCTTGAATAGCAATGGTGTTGAACTGTGTTTCTTTTTTTTTGCATCATCATCACTGTTTAATTTCTCTAAATAACCTTCAATCTTGTAGGCAATCTTAGATTTTGTTAGGTAATTCTCTAAAGAATGAATATTTAATAAATCACCAGTTGTTCCATTGAATATATCCGATGGGTTGATCTCTAATCCAGGAGAACATTTTTTCAATTCAATCTGTTTAAGTAAGAATTTAGCAATGTATGTAATCATTCTATTCAATTTAGCCAAGTTGATTCTATTACCAGAGTTCATTCTTGACGAAAATTTAGTTGTATATGTTTTAATTGCTTTCCTAACAGATAATAATTCATTAATTGAAACTGAAGCTGAATTTAGTGAAGTTATAGCATCAAGTAAATTATGAGCTTCATCGATAACTACTATCGAATCTTTTAAACTTAGATTTAAAACTTCTCTGGAAGTTTTCTGTAGTAATAGTTGATAAGGTAATGATATTATCTCGGCAATTTCGACATTTTTTCTAGAACTATAATAAGGACAGATGTTATAGTGTTTCCCAATGGCGTGTAACTCTTCAATATCGTGAATTTTTGAAAATGATAAATCTCTAAAATTTGTAACAAGGCTATCATCTAAACTATTATTAGGTTTGGGCATAAATGAACATCCAGATTTGGATTTATCATTTGATTGTTTTTGCAAGTCCATACATGCATCATTAATCTCTTGGGCATCATTCAATTTTGATACGCTTTCATTTATACATAGTTGTTTTCTTGATCCCATTGGTAAATATTTAGTTCTTTCTTGCACACCTTCAAAAGAAGATGGGAATTCGGTCAGTCTTAACTGATCACTAAATTGGTTGAGTTGTGAATGTGTTCTTGAAGCAAAATATATCTTAGTTGGGAATTGATTAAACTTAGATGACTTATCGTCAAATTGATTCTTCCCTTCCACTTGTGCTAGTAACTGTTGAATCTCATCATTCATCTTATTGTACTTTTCTGATTTAGATCCTCCTAAATTGGACGTCTCAGAGTCACTGAAATAATCATCAGGGGCAAATTTGTCATCAGATACACTCTCCTCACTATTTGGTTTCACCCTCTTACGTCTAAATTGTTCTTTATCTTCAATGTTCCCTGCAATTAACTTTCCTTCCTCTTTCTTAAATTTTTCCAAGTGTAATTCATACTCTTCAGCCTGTGTAACTAATTTCTTGATTATTTTCTCTCTGTAAGCTTGTCTCACCCATTCTGGCTCATCGTCATCGTCGTCTTCTCCATTAGAATCGATTAAAGCATTAGATTCTCTTTTCAAAGCTCTTAACCAAGACATGGTTGAACATATGATTGACAAAGTCTTACCTGTACCTGTAGGACTTTCAAATATACCAAGTTTATAATCATTATCAATTGTCTCAAATATTGCATCCATCAACTGAATTTGAACATGGTAAGGTTTATAAGGATGGTTGAAATTGGAATCATGAGATCTCTTCTGTCTGCTACTATTACTACTGCGATTTATAGGATGAATCTCTACTTCTACCATTGACAAATCTGAAAAATTATAAACTTATACCTTCGCCAGTCTCTCTCCTTGGTTTCACTTTTGATCTATTGATACTACAAAAATGCTATAAATCATTTAAAAATCAGACAAAAAAATGTCAATTTTTTTTTAATGTGTGCGCGATTCAATTTTTACTTTTGCACTGTAAAAATTAACGCGTGAAGTGAACTTTGTCAATTGGGCTTTTGATTTTCAAGTTTTTCAATCCCTCCCCTCTCCCCATTTTTTAGGTCTTTGACAGAGTTCTTTACTATTATTTTGAGATGTGTTTTTAACTTATCAGCTACTTAAAGAGATTTAAGTTTCAAAGAGTATGGTGTTTGTATTGATAAATTACTTTATCAATTGAATCATCCAAAGATCTTCCTAGTTTACTTACTTCCTTTCACCCCTTACCTTTAGTATTCAAGTTGCCAAAAATTATAGCAACTTTAAAGTAGAATTATCAAAGAGATACATAATCTAAATGGACAATTGGACTATAACTTGAACTCTGTTATCTTTTATTAGGATTTAAATTTTTATTTATCTGCATAATTAAATATGATTCTTATTTGAAACTACTTTGATTTTCTATATTCCACCAAGATACTGATTCTAGTGAAATTTTTTGAATTTTAACACCTTATCAAGTGATTAGTGGATTAATATACCTAAAATATGCCTTTATAATTGAATAATTTGATGCTTTTTTATAATCTACATATAAGCCACATGCGCGGCACAGTAACGTGGCACATTGCTATACTTAAAAATCAACTCGCATGTGATTAACTGCACCGCATTTTTCTTTCAATAAGACTGGGTGGCCAAGCTGGTTAAGGCATCCGACTGTTAATCGGGAGATCGTGAGTTCAATCCTCACCTCGGTCGCTTTCTTTTTTTTGTAATTTTATTTTTTGCTTTTATTTAAATTACCAAAATGTAAAAACAGATTACAGTTACAATTTGTTGTTACCTTTTTATAAGTTAATTTGTGGTCATTTGCGTTTATATATTTTTTATACATATATAATAAATTAATCCAGACTCATATTACTCTCATCATAATCGGCTGAAGATTGGTCTGATTTATCTTCAGACTCAGTAGAATCAGACTCAGATTTATCACTATCTTTCAACTCTTCTTTAATATTATTGATACTTTTCGTACGTTTTATAGATCTTCCTTGATCGTTGTATTGATCACCGACTCTTTTAGGAGATTCTGAATCCATCATATTCTTTTCATCTTCATCATTAATATTGTAATTACCAAAAGGTCTTGATCTTGATTCTTGATCTATAGTTATACCCGATTTATCCTCCTGCTTCCCATTATCACCTATCGTACTCTCTTCCTTTACTCCATTACTGTCATCATCACTTACTATAAGATCATCTTTTGGTGAAGAAGTGGCAACTCCTTCTATTTCTTCTTTTGGTAAATCTGTTCTTTCATCAAGCCAGTCAATTTTAACCATTTGAATTGAATCATTTGTATTTTTATTATGATTCTCCAATATCATATCTGAAATTTCAATATTTTGTTGTAACTTGGCAGTATCAGTTGAAGAAGTCTTTAATGTTGAATTTTGTGAATCGTATGATTCAATCTCTCTATTTATATCATCTATTGAAGTTTGGACAAATATACTTCTTTCCAACGATCTTAAATATTTTATTGCATAAACTTCATTAATCGTACCAATATCTTCAATTTCTGTATGGTTATTTTTATCACTTGGTGAATCAGACTCAGCTGGATCTTGATAGTAATTATTAGTGAATTCTTGTGTTGTTTCTTCATTGGATATCATATTTCTAATTGTAGTTTTAAATTTTTGTAACTTTGAATTTACAAGTTTTATCCTTTCATTTGGATTTAGAGGTAATTGAATACCTGGAGTCTTGAATGATAATATTGAAACCATATAGAAAACTGTAAAAGGAGGCGAATCTTTGAAGTCTTGTGTTAGTTTATTGTTTAATCGTGATATCAAATCACGAATCGTCTGCTCCGTTGAATCCATTGGATTTTTACACACATGATCAAGATCTGCTTTGTATATATTTCCCACTATATCTAAAATTAATTTATTAACTTTAGGTACAATTTCACACCACTGATACTCATGATTGTCCTTTATATAATCCCTATCATGTATTATACGATCTATAGTGGCTTGTAATTTGTCTTTATAATATATTAAAGTTAGTAATCATTGTTTGTCTTGTCCAAAAACACGTGTAACCAAAATAAAAACACGTAAAAACAAAGATACGTACCATCAATTAAACTGGAAATATCTGGAGATGACATTATATTAAACGAGTATCCTATTTACCAATATAACACTGTAAGATTTCACCTGTGGAAATAGATACTATCGTCATTAACTTTAAATATAAAAGAAGTTTTGTTTGTTTGTTTCTTTTTTTTTTAAAAAAAAAACACAAAAATTACAAAAACAAAAAAAAACAGACACAAAAACAGCCGAATACTGAGGCTTTTAGCGGGTGAGACAGACGTATTAAAATTATTATAGCAATTTTGATAATATTTTATTTTCATGTTTCTTTAGTTTAAATCAGTGGGTATCAATTACATATGTTTAAAAGATCATTTTCAACAGTTAGTAAACATTTGGAGAAGATGTCAGTGTCAAATTTTAAAGTACAAAAAACAGAGTCTGAGTGGAGGGCAACTTTATCTCCAGCTCAATTTGCAATCTTGAGACAAAAATCAACAGAGAGACCAGGAACAGGTGAATATAACCATTTCGATAAAGAAGGTATATACAACTGTGCAGGATGTAATGAACCAATTTATAAATCAACCACTAAATTTGATTCAGGATGTGGATGGCCTGCATTTTATGAGGCTATACCTGGTTCAATTCTTACAATCGAAGATAAATCATTAGGTATGACTAGAATAGAGATGGTTTGTAAGTCATGTGGAGGACATTTAGGACATATTTTCAAAGGTGAAGGTTTCCCAACTCCAACTAATGAGAGACATTGTGTTAATTCGATTAGTTTGAAATTCAAACCTGCTGAATAAGTAATTACGACGATACGAATACCACATTGCATGGAAACGTACATATTTACTCTACGAATGTTGATATGTTATTCAATAAAAGATATAATTTATAATTTAGAGACACTTTAGTAAGATAGTTAGTATTTTGTAGAAATTTTCTATTATTATTATAATAAGATACTCACTAATTTAACGCATCATATGATTGAATTTGAATCTTGTATCCATCTGGATCATAAATAGTGGCAGTATCTTTCAATTCCGGATCTTCATTATACTTAGTTTCCCAATTAATTGAATCTTGAGGTAAACTTTCAATAAAAGATTTAGCATCTTTCATTGAGAATGCAATATGATCAAATCCAATTACACTTTCATCTTTACCAAATGGATAGTAACAAGTAGTATCATCATTTTCACTCCCCCAGTTATGAGTCAATTCAACAATTGATTGTCTACCAGCTTGAGGAACTGAAGTTTCAAGATTTTCAACGTATGAAGAATCATGTTCATAACCTAAAAAGTAAAGTGTAAATTTAGCATCGTCAAATTTTCTAGTTGAATAAAGCTTTAAACCTAGGATATCTTTATAAAATTTCAAAGATTTAACTGGATCCTTAACTCTAATCATTGAATGATTCATTCTATATGAAGCATAGTTTAATTTACCTTCTTCTTTACCAATTGCATTTTCAATAAGTTCAATCCAATATCCATCTGGGTCTAAAACAAATGCAATATTTTTTTGTCTACCATCTTCTAACCTTTTCTTAAAATTAACATTTTTACTTAAAAGTTCCCTTTGTGCCTCAACAATATTTGAAACGGCAACACATAAATGTCCAAATCCTCTATATGGATCTGAATTACCGTCATAAATTTTGGCATCACCAGAATTCTTCAATTGTCTCAATTCAACAACACCATCTCTTTGAGTTAATGGTTTACCTTGGTGTGGTTGATCAACTGAATCAAATGCAACAAATACAGATTTATACTTTGATGTTTCTAACTGCTTAATTGAAGTCATGTGGAAATTACCAGTGTACCATTCAACAGATTTAACCAAATTTGAAACATGGATAGCTGTGTGGTTAGTGAAAAATGATGTATCAACTGATGTCATATTGTAAGTTGTCTGTGATATATATATCTATATTTTAATAAATCGAATACTAAAAAGAAAAAAATTATGTTAATTGTTTTTTAAATTGTGATAGTCTATTTATATATATAAATTCATCTTTTAATCGTCTAATCTCCAAATCATCAAATAATTACGTAATAAATAAATTAATTTTTTTTTTATTTTAAATTTTTGGAATTTTTTCCCTTTGGGAAAGTCAACGATTCTTTTTGTATTTTCATTAAATTTGAAGGTTTCCCCTTTTTCTTTTATATATTTATTTTCCTTTATAAGGTGCCGTTGCTTGAAATAAGTGTGATAGAGAAGATTAGATTCAAACCAATTGAAAAGAAGTTAGCAAAAATGTCTTTGGATGTTAAGAGTCATATCAACCAGTACATGGTTGCCACTGATCCAAGTTCTCCACAGGCTTCTCAATCAGTGATATCATTAATTAAATTGGTGGAAATCAATCAACTGACTTTACTAAATTTTATTAAATCGCTAGGTGATTATCTAACTGAAGATTCGAATAAGATTCGTTCCAAGTCTTTATCTTTACTCAGTGCAGTTTTACAAGATTTGAACAAGAAGAAATTATTTGCCCAGGATGTTGGAGTTTTAATTGATTTTTATTTGGCCAAGTTGGATGACGAGCATTGCTTAAAAGAAACTTTAATGGGTTTAAATTCTTTAATTTTAATGAGTCAGTTCGATCCTGCTTGGATTGAAAAGTTATTGATTGAGTTAAACGATAAATATACTTCCAAAGGTCAATTGGCTTCATTAAGATATGTTGGATTTCAAATCTTGGAATCAATTTTACAAAACCATTTGGATTATAGTTTGATACATTTCAATGATATATTGATTAAAACTTATTTACACATCTCTAAGAATGAAAAAGATCCAAAGAATTTACTAATATCTTTTGAAGTTAACTATATGATTTCTAAAAATTTCAAGATTGATTCATATGCAGAAGAATTATTTGATTCTGTATTCTGTTACTTCCCAATTTCTTTTAGAGCTCCTGAAAATGATCCTTATAAGATTACAGGAGAACAATTAAAGCAAGGTTTAAGAAATTGTTTAAGTTCAAATAATTTTTACGCTAAAGATTCTTTCCCAAATTTGATTGAAAAATTATCGGCAACTGCTCCCAATGTCAAATTAGACGTTTTAATGACAATAAATCAATGTATAGTTGAGTACGATGTTACCACGGTGGAAGAATATTGGATTACTTTATGGAATTCTTTAAAATTTGAAATTTTACACCATGAAATTGCATCAGCTGAAGATTTAACATCTCTATTCACTTACTACGAAAATGCTGAAAGCGAAGATGAAAGGGTTATTCCAATTGTTTTGAAAATCTTCCAATCATTAGGTATGAAATTTAAAGATACAGAATCTGTTGAAGTTTTACAAGATTGTTTAACTTTAGTGGTTGATGAATTATCTAAAACTTTACAAAATCCGGATGATAGTAAATCCAAGCAAGCAACCATTGTTTTATCTGCTTTTGCATCTTCTAATTTAAGCGTTTACAACATTTTAATACCAAAGATTTTACCATTGATTTTAACTTTAGCTCATGATTCTACAGCTTTAGTTAGTATTAAATCTCAAAGATCATTAATAACTAATATTTCATTTATCTTAGACTCTTACTTTAAGTTATTCAATCAAGAATCAAATAAAGTTGAAATTTCAAATCCAATATTTGAATACAAAGATGATATGTTGATGATAGTTAATCAAGCTTTACTATCAACATCTAAATTGGAAGTTTCATTGAGATGTTTAGCAATTAAATTGATTGCCAAACTTTTCTCATTGAATGGTTTCTTAGATTTACAAGAATGTCAATTGATTGTTCAAACTTTAACAGATGTTTTATTGAACGACGATAATACTACAACTTTCAATGAAACTCTAGCTTCACTAAATTCAATTTCGAAATCATACCCAAATATTATTCTAGAATTCACTATTCCTAAATTATTACTATTGTTACCTGACAATGATTTAACATCAGAGATTGAAGCTGTTAATACTAAAACTTTACCAAAGGAGAAAGTTCTTGATATTTTCCTCTCCATCACTGAAAATAAGCTTATAGTTGACTCCATATTGATTAGACTATTGAATAAACTAGAGATTTTAATCAGTACAAACGCTTCCAAGAATTATTTCAGACTAATTCTTTTAAACTTGTCTAAAATCTTAAATAAACTTGACTTATCAGACTCTACAAATGATTACTTGAAAAAATTTGTTCCTCCCTTTTTATCTTTGATATTAGAAAATACATGTTTTGATTCATCTTCAAATATTTACAACGACGAAATTTCTTTAGATTACTCTGGAAGAATATTAAAGACACTTGTTGTGTTAGCTGATACATCATTACATCAATCACTTCTTGATGAAGTTTTTGATATCTTTTTCAATGGGAAACAAGAAAGTACTTTATTATCTAAAAACTTATCTCAGAAGATTAATGTTTTAGATTCAAATTTCATCTTATTTACATTAGTTGCCAAGCTTTTAGCCGCTTTTGATAAGTCGACAAAGCTACCAATAAATGAATATGAACTTACTGACAAATTAATCGACACTTTAGGAAAAGAACACAACTTGGTTGAAAGACAAGCAACTTTACATTCCATCTCTTTAATTGTCAACAAGTGGTTCAACAACAATGGTTATGAAACATATTTGGATTCCAAGTTTGAAGAATATAAACTACTATTATCAGATGAATTACAAACAACTAAGATTGAACAATTAAAAGCTCTTGAAATTTTAACATGGACCACCAAAGCTTTAATCTTAAAGAATGACAAGACAACGGTTAAATTCCAAGACTTCTTGGTTTCTCTTTTAGAAAACCAAGAGTTCACCAATTTCACACCTAAAATTTTAGAGATTCTAATAGCCGACACAGAATGTTTCGTTACATACAAAAAGCCAAGTAGTGGAGGATTCCTTGGAAAACCAGCAATTTTCAATGTTAACGTTAGACTTCTATACAAGCAAAAATTCTTTGATTCAGTGCTACCAGTATTAATTACCAAATTTAAGGAGTCTCCAAATAGTAAAAATTATTTAATTTCACTGTCGTTAATATTAAAATATGTTGATAAGAAGATTATCTTACCTCATTTAGAATCTATCTTGCCTTTAGTTTTGACATCTTTAACATTGAAATCAGACTTGATTGTTGCTTCATCTTTGTCAATTTTAAGAATTGCCGTTTCTGAAACTCCTGATCTAATTTCCAGACAACTATCTTCAGTTATTCCAAATTTGATCAACTTACTGAATGAAAGTAGAAGCGAAGAAGTTAAATTAAAGGCTGTAGAATGTTTGATCTCACTTGAACAATTTGATTTACCGTTATTGATTCCTTATAGATTATTGATTATCAAAGGTTTAGTCAACGTTTTAGATGATGAGAAGAGACTGGTGAGAAGAATTGCTTGTGACTGTAGACAAATTTACTATGAATTAGGACAACCGAAAGCGGAATGATTAAATATTTTTTTATAGATAATGAATAAAACTTTAATTAGTGCATTAAACACCAGAAGTAAGCAATATATTATTGTACGGAAACTACAGGGATTTTTTTTGAAAAAAAAACAAAAACAGAATAAGATAGAGAATTAGTTATTAATTAATGAAAATTATCATATAATTGATAAGATACAGAACATGAATCAAAAAAATTAACGATATATAATAAAAGCAAGCAAAAACAAGAGTAAAAAAACACTCTAAACAGTTTCAGGAGTTTCAGGAGTTGGTTCTTCTTTCTTTAAGAGACTACCTTCCTTGAAATCGGTACTACCCTTAAATTCTTCACCATCATATAAACCTAATCTAGTACCTTCAGCTTCAACTTCAGAGTTGCTTAATTTTGGCATTTCTTGGGCAACCAAGTAAGCTGGTCTACCGTCGGTGTAAGCCTTAGCAAAGATAATATCAATTTCTTCTAATGATCTACCAGCAGTTTCTGGGTAGAAGAAGAAAATGATTGGAACGTATAAGAAGTTCATACAAGCAAAGAATAAGTAACAACCCCAACTTGATTGATTAATAAAGATAGGAGTGAACATAACAACGGCAAAGTTACAAATCCAGTTGGTACAAGTTGAAACAGAAGTGGCAACAGTTCTTGATCTTAAAGAGTTGATTTCTGGTGGGTAAATCCATGGTAAACTTAAAATAGTTAAACCAAAGAAGATAATGAATAAGAATAAACCAACAGCGGCACCTTTAGCGTTTTCAGTAGTATCATGGACTAAACAACCAAATGCAATTAAGAATGAACAACCTTGACCAGCAGCACCAATTAAGAATAAGTTTCTTCTACCAACTCTATCAATTAAGAAGAATGATGGGATAGTAGATAAAGCATAAACAGTGGCAAAGACACCACCCAAGACTAAAGATAATCTTCTTGATAAACCAATGGTATTTTCGAATAAGACAGTTGAATAGTAAATGGCAGCGTTACAACCAGTAAATTGTTGGAAAAATT
This sequence comes from Ogataea piceae, assembly GCA_030567815.1. Taxonomy (NCBI): domain Eukaryota; kingdom Fungi; phylum Ascomycota; class Pichiomycetes; order Pichiales; family Pichiaceae; genus Ogataea; species Ogataea piceae. The sequence continues at coordinate 230,235 of JAJLSX010000003.1, read as the reverse complement.
GAGATGAAGCACCTAATAACATTCTTCTTAAATATTGATGTTTTCCACCAGAGAAGACTTCTTTGAAACTTAATTGAGCATTATCGAATCTATCAACGGCATCTTGAATAACAGTACTTTCAGCGACAATTTGATCATCATCAGCAGGTAAAGCATCCAACTTACCCAAGATATATCTAGCTTCAGCGATTCTACCTTTAGCAATTAACCATCTTGGAGATTCAGGTAAACCAATGATACCAACAAGAGCAACAATGGCAAAGATAACTTGGAAAGCAATTGGTAATCTCCAAGAAATTGATTTTGAAGAGTATGATAAACCGAAATCAATCCAGTAAGCAATAAAAGTACCAACTGCAATGACAGAACCTTCTAAATTGACTAATCTACCTCTATTTTCAGGTTTAGACATTTCTGATTGCCAAACTGGAATGGTAGCGGTATTTAAACCATTACCAATACCGGTAAAAGTTCTAGCAATGACGAAATGACCTAAAGCCCAGTGACCTCTATATGGGAAGACTGAAATGACAGTACCAATAATAATAACGATACAACCAACAATGACTAATGGACGTCTACCAATCTGTTCACCTTTATACATGGCGAACAAAGCACCAAAGAAACAACCAATTTCATAACATGATGTAACTGCACCTTGAACAACTGTTGCATGGTGGGTACCACCACCAACTGCAGGGAAAGTTCTAATGAATTGTTCTGCTGTAATAATACCAGACATTAAACCTTGATCATAACCAAACAATGAAAATGAAACAACGGCACAAATTGTAACTGCCCATCTTAACTTTTGACCTTCTAAACCAAATGTAGAATGTCTACTTTTAATATTCCAAAATTGGGTAGTGTATACATTTTGATCGACTATAATTTCAGACGATGCTGTACTAGATGCACTTGAACTCATATTGTGTGTATATAAATTCAATTGAAAATAAATTTAATTAAAAAGACAAAAGAAGAAAAGAAAAAAAAAGGGAAAATATAAAAAGTGGGGAGAAAAGAAAATTAATATAGCAATAGTGGGAAAGTCAATCTCTTTTATACACGTAAACACCAGAAAAAAAATTTAAAAAGATATTAAAAAAAAAAAACAAAAAAAAAACATAAAAATACCCTAAAACGTACAAATAAAGGAGGAGAAAAAAAAGAAAATACAAGTTAACACAATGCAAATCGTTCCAGATACACCTAAAAGGGATTTACAATTAATTGTTTAAACAATAATTACACAGGTACAAAGGGTAAATAGCATGGTATTAACAAAAAAAAGAAAAAATTTCATATAAATTTACAAAAAAAAAGAAAAGACGAAAAAAAAATTATATATATTCACATGCATAAAACTTTATTTATTGCATTTCCTTATAAAGTTTTTATGCAGGTAATTTTATACTTTTAAAAGACAGAATTTAATTATGGAAATAAGATAAAGAGTAGGCTATATGAACTTTATAAGAAGTTATAAACTATACAATTTATTCATATAGTCATATACTGTTATATATACATTACTGAGTATATACCATATACTATACTGTATAATAATAGGTATATTAATAACTACGTTACTATGACACCTAATTCCTTGATTACGTCAATTAGTCAAATTACGTCAACTTTAAAGTTAATCCGGAAATTTTTTAACAAAATTTTTTTCATTTCAATTGAAAATTTGTGAGTTATACACGAATTTATTTACATAATTATGATGTAATGTAACATTTGTTTACATATACGGCCGTACATACGTACGTACGTACGTATATTGTGTATGATAGAGATATGATATATGTATTATATCATATCTAAAGATGGCAAGTTTATTCCAAAAAGATATATATATATATACTTGTGTATTATAAATGTGGTATACAAGTGTGTAATATCCATACACGGATTTTAAACCAATTTACAGTATAAGTAATATAGTAAATAAACATATAAATATAAATGTGAAACATATACATAATTATATATAAAAGTATATTTATATATATAATACACACTACAGAATGTTTTTAATTAATTCAGTAATTTTGAGCATCTCTCTCTTTCCCCGGGTATATATATGGGATCCTCTTTGCCAATTCCTCCCCCCTGAGCGTACGTAAATATATTTATTTAATTAAAAAGTCTAGGCATATATGCATTGGCGCATTGCGTGTACGTACGTTCGTACGGTACGTACTCGAGAGATGATCGATTCTAAAAACCGTCGCAAATAATTTTATTTTAACTGCCTGCTACTTGGGCTATATAATGGCCGTATATGGACAAATTCGCACGCATATACAGCTGAGGCAATACGTACGGTACACTGCGCATATGACATGGAGTGATACTACTAGCTGTACCCCCTGTATTAAATACGTATACATGGTATATTATAACACACTATCGAGTTTAAATTAACTCCCGGCCCCCCATGTATTGCGTACACGTACACCCTGTCGTGTGCGATGTTGGCCTGTCATTTATACATAAGGCTGTGTGTACGTATATAATTCTTTTAATGTTATTTTTTCAATATATTTATTAGGTATTATTACCTAGTTTTATTACGTAATATATATATCAATTTATATAGCAATGATAGAAATTTAATTGCACATGCCAGCCGAGTAATTATATATACATCCTTCCCCTCCTTTATCTCCTCTAATTAACATCCCCCGGGTATACTCCCCCACAATATAACGGAGGACGTGACAAGTGGTTAATTGTACGTTGAAATTACTTATTGCTGATTGGTTAATTATAATCTATTAATAGAGTAGTATTAGTCTTTTATTTAAGTCTATTTATTATTTAACATACTTTGAATGGCGTGGTGTACAATAATATTATATACAATATATCTTTTATATTATATATATATTGGAGAGTCTAAAGATCGTCGAATTTACGAATACCGTGTTCATGCGTTTGTAAGTTTTTAAGCTGTTTGGCATTTAACTTCTTGTCTTGCTTTTTCAATTTTTTCTTATCCTTTCTAGTTAGTTTTTTAGATTTATTATTGGATAGGTCTTCTTCTTGTTCTTCAGGTTCATCATCATCTGTATCATCCAATTGGGCAAGTAACTTAGCTCTAACATCTTCTAATTGAACGATATTACCTTCTGCATCACTATCTTCTGCATCTTCTGCATCATCATCTTTTGCATTAATATCATTAATTTCGTCTGTAGCTAATTTTTGTTTTTTAAAGTCATTACCAGTGGCTAGAGTTGCAAATCTTTTCTTCATCATTTCTCTAGATTTAGCTCTTGAATCTTCCTCCTCTTCTTCCTCTTCTTCTTCCTCCTCTTCCTCCTCCTCTTCTTCCTCCTCTTCTCCCCCCTCTTCTTCGTCTTCTCCTGGATCTTCCTTTTCTCCTTCACTCAAACTATTGACATCTTCCCAGCCATCAGAGTCTGAAATTCCTCCCCATTCTTCTTCTTCAGCAGGTGAACTACTTGACTCATCTTCGTCACTATCATTCTTATCAAATCCATCATCACTATCATCACTATCATTCTTATCAAAATCATCATCACCCTCATCACTATCATTCTTATCAAAATCATCATCACTATCCTCCTCCTCCTCATCATCATCATCCATTTTATTTGACCAAATTTTAAGCTTATCCATACCCGCACTAATTAATCTATAATCGTAATCTAAATCTAAATTAACAATTTCATCAGTTGAACTATGAAATCTAGTTTCAACAACTTTACCAGATTTAGAATCAATTTTACTAATTAAACCTTCTGAATTACCAGCCCAAACATATTTACCATCGCTATCTAATGCTGAAACTATAGCTTCCACAGATTCTGTACCTAAACGAACTCTTGAAATTTGATCATTAAATTTATTTAATTCAGGTTTCCAAATTGTAACTATACCTTCACCCATACCACAGAGCATTGTCTTTGGATTTGTTGGATCTAACCATGTAGCACATAATAATTCATCTTCTTGTTCTTCACTTCTTGAAATAACTTTATCTGGTTTACGAATATCAAAATGTGCAAGATTTGTTGAACCAGTTGTGATAAATTGATAATCTGATTTTGGCGCATAGTGATTAATTGAATTAATTGAATCTTCATGTATTTTAGGAAATTTATAAACTTCACTTAAATCTCTAGAATCAAAACAGTGAATATTACCACCTTCTGTACCAACCATTAAAAAATTCTTATTTGGTGTAGTTAAAATTTTAGTAATGTTTGTTTTCAATTCGGTTTGAATCTTTGAGATAACTTGTCCCGTTTCAGTATTTGCCTTTTTCAAACACTTGTCTAAACCTGCAGAGTAAATATTTTCTCCACTAACGTCAAATGCTAAAGATCTAACACTACCTTTATGTCTCTTTGTTTGCCAGCCAACAGTAACTGACTTATCATCTTCTTCATCTTCAATAGACTTTGTTGAAACTTTAATAGATTTCCATATCTTCTTCTTTTCTTTGGAATAATTTGAAACTCTAGATTCTAATGATTCAGCATCATATTTCAATAAACGTGCTTGTCCAGTGGCAGAGCCTGTAATTATTATATTTTCACTTGGATGTGCACTAACTGCAAATAATGGATCTGTGGAGTATTTTAATTCTAAAATTGGTGGAATGTCTGATGACATTGCCTTGGCAACATTTCTGGATGAACGTGTTTTTTTAGCCATCTTCTTTATTAATAGTTATTAACCCTTGTATGGTGTATTAATGATGCTTGTTTAAAGTATAAAATTCATCTTTAAAAGGGAAAATTTTTTTTTTTGTTTTTTAAAAAAAAAAAAAAAAAAAATTATTCATTCAAACACAGCCTTAAAATCATTAACCAAAAATGATCCAAATTTATCTACAGGAATAACAAATTGAAATGACAATTAATCAGATTAATAAAAGAAAGATATAAAAATATTATATATATATATAATATATATATATATAAAGAAAGGACAGCATAAATAGAAAAAATAAAACAAAAAGTAAAAAGATAGATAAAAAGAAAAAAAAAAATAATAGATTAATTTCAAAACAAATAAAAACACCCTTAAAATTATAAAACTGACAATAAAAAAATAATAGACTTTGAAAAAAAAAAAAAAGAATAATAGTTAAAACATGAGAAAAGAGAAATGCAAAAACAAAATTACCTATAAAAGAAGGTAATGAGGGG